>JAGGAP010000202.1:0-51874 GCA_017657235.1 Termitomyces sp. T73sscA | reverse complement strand
ATTGGCACATTGAAAATGGCATGACACATTTCTTTTACACTTTTTCCCACAGAAACATCTTCCAATGCCAGCAGTGAATGGAGCTATAATACTCCAACCTTGTTGCATGTCAGTTGTCTCTATCTCCATATTCAAGCATAGTGAGTTAGAAAATAAAGTAAAGACTACAATATATTGGCAGAGTAAGTATTGTCCTCAAGCTAGAATGCATGGGTGTATAGGATGAGAAGAGGAGAGCCTAGTTAAGACTTTGACTAGGATAGTGTTTTGTATGTTGAGGCAATTACAGTTTCAACCAGAAAATTGTTGACAAAAGAAGATGTATTATAAAATTCTACTAACAAACCAGGCAAACCAATTAGCACTAAGCAGTGGAGGCATACAACTAATCTGTTGCTTGACTAAAACTCCTTCTTTGAATCAGAAGAGAAAGCAACAGCCTCAGCCAACTCCTATGAGGAGAGCTCAGTCAATAGCACATCTGAAGAAGGATCTCCAGCTGCATATTTTGCAGAAAGGAGCTGTACTAGAAGTTCCTCTTGTTTGAGCGGAGAGAGATAGCATACTTCCAGTTCTTGAGGGCAGTAGCATGTAAAGTGGCCAGTTTTTCCACAATATCGACATAGTAAGTGCATGGAGGAGCATTGGCAAGAGGCATCAAAATCCATAAGTACTCTCAATGGTAAGGTTGAATAACAGGAACTGAAAGAGGCATGACCACTAGAAGAGGAGAAGTAGGATAATAGAAAGCAGACAGACAGGGCAGAACAGAGAAGGTTTGAAGATGACAAAGCTCATGCTTTAGCTCCATGAGTTGCCATTGATCTCTTGCAACCTTGAACCAGGTTTCTATGCAGCTATTGTCAGGTTGACCTTTGGCTAGACTATCAATTCTGTTTATGAGAGTAGGATAGAGACCCTCTCTAAAAGTAAGGCAGAGCTGGAGGCCATCCAAATACCCAGCCTGCTCAACTAGCACATAGAAAAAGTCAGTATACTCATCTAGGAGTGCTTTTCTTGACTATACTAGCTGTGATCCCAAAGAGAGAGGGCTCTAGTTTTAGCTGGGTTCAAGAGAAAGAACTCAGCTCAAAAGTCCTCCTCAAAGGCATCTCAGTCTATGAAACTCACTATGCCTCCAGGGCATTAAAAAACTTGGAGGCTAACTCTAACATCATGTAGAACAGAATCTATGCAATTTTCAGCGCATCAGAACCAAAAACCTTGCTACTCAGCTAAATGTAGGTGATACAGGACTGTAAGAAGCACTTGCCTGTAGTGCACTCTCTGTTATAAGCATCTGGAAGAGCAGAGTGAGGAATCTTAGTAGAAACAGAAGTAGAAGCAGTGGTGCTGAAGCATGGGAGTATTAGTGGTCTAGTGGAGTACAGCAAATTCAGTGGTGTGGAGAATAAGAGAAGCTTGAATGGCCTATATCTGTTCTTCCAAAGAAAGCAGATGAGTCCAGGCATTGTCTTCAGGGGCTGAAGCACTAGAAGAGTAGCTGGAGGGACTGGTTGGGTCATAGAAGCAAAAGAAAGGCAAGCAAATTAGTGGAGAAGAGACTTCTAGAAATAGAAAGGGTTCAATCAAACTAGAAGGGGCTTCCAAACCAAAGCTAGAAACTTGTTCCACTGTAAGGGCAACCTCTGGAGGTTGTGGCTAAGTCACACAACTGGCAGAGAAAAATCCAAGGAAAATATACTGATCAGTAATGTCTGGCAGAGATAAATCCAAAAAGAACAAGTTTAAGGACTCTGACTGCTAAGGACTGTAATTGCAAGGTTGGCAAATTTACTAAAAATGAACCATGGAAAAGATGACATCAGACTTTGCACATGCACAAAACCTGACATCATATTATGTAATCACTAGAAAAACTGAGTCCAGGCCCAGTTGAAATGCATTTGAAACAAGAGAAATGAAAGTGAAACATTAGGAAAAAAATGGACTGTGCCTCCTAATAATCCTGGAAAAATTACATCATATGATGTTGGACTCTGTAGATGTGCAAAACTCAACATCATATTATGTAAGCACAGGAAGCAGCACACAAAAAAGGTTGAAAAAGACAAGAAACTGAGTATATTGTACTAGAATAAATAAACTTGAAGAGTAGTCTCCTAACAGTCTACACACCACTCACATAATCCTGTTTAGCACCAATTAGTGTTGAACTGAGTTTTCATTCAGTTCTGTTCAGTCACTTAATAGTAGGTTGCTAACAATCATATCTGTTCTGACAATTGAAAGTAACCAACAACCTTTTATACAGTTGTAGACAATCAAATACAACAAGAATAAACAAACCAATTTTAGAGAGCTGAGTAATTCATGAAACCTTTGTTTTATCATGGAAACATGTTATTTAGATTAAGCAGAATTCCACAAGCCAAATCCTTAAATTCATAGGTATTACAATTTGCACTCAAAAAAATTGGTGGTCCCTAAAAAGAAACAAAGAATCAATAGCTTTGGATTATCTGAGTATGAATTTGTAAAAATATTGGCAATTCACAAGTAGATCCTCCAAAAAAATTCAACAAACTCAGATCTTGTCATTACTATTGTGCTTGTCAATGAAGCATGGATGACAACAGAAACAACAGTGCAACATCTCTGAGCTCCAAAATCAAAAGCCAGTAGAGAACTTCCATGCTGTTAGCCCCATGAGTGATAGATCACATTGATCTCATGCATGCAGCCCAGATGACAGTGCTGAGAGTGATGCAAATGATGAACTCACTTGGAAAACCATAAGATTTGCTCTGAATGAGGAGTTTCTTGAAGAAGAGCAAGATAGAGGAGAGAAAATTGAGTTTGAGAAGGGAGATGAGGACTGGGAAGATGAGGGACTCACTGAAAAAAATGACTCTTCCTAATAGCTAGCCCAAAGGCTTGTATCAAGTCTTTAAAAAGCATGGTTTCAATGTTGAAAAAAAATGTATCAAGCGTTCTCTAGTCTGTTTCCATCAAAAATCATGACTGTTGTATGGCATGGATTTTCAGCTACTAGAAAGACTTTGCAAATCAGATTTTGCAGCTTGAGACTTTGATCAAGAGTGGAGAGCAAATTATCTTCTTGCCTGTGAGCTTAATCTGATTGAAATAGTATAAATTTCTGTATCATATCAACTTTAGTGAATATACTGAAACAGGACATTCAAAGTATTGGAGCTGGGTCAAATACAAATACAGAGATGTTTCAAAGAATACTTTTGCAGAGGCAAAGGAAGCTGCAGTGAAGTATCTCAATGCATGTCCAGAGATTGACATTAACCAAACTTGGTAGTTTATGAGTGCATATTGTATGGGGCTAACCAGCAAAGCAGCAGTTTGGACAGTACAAAAACAGAAACAGCACTGCCAGGTTTCTCAGCATGCTATGATGTCAATTGAAGCTGTTCTGAACTTCTAAATGGTCAAATATTTGCCTGAAATTGCCTATGGAAAAAACTTTGGAGAGGCATTTTTTAATGTATTTCAATGGTCTGAGTTGAAATCTGAAGTCGGCTTGACCCAAAAACTTTGCAATCCAGATATCTTAAATTTGTTGTCTTTAATTGTTCACAACTGTATTGCCGGAGTGGCAAATTGGTCATGTGATCACATTAGTCAGCTACTGCTTGGAGCAACAAAATGATCATGTGATAATAGACATAAAATACACGCGTGACTGTTCAAAGGCCGTGTGCCACAACGGCCCATCCCCTTTGATCAAAGCACCACCATCAGCTGGCAATGAAGCAGGATGCATGGAGGCTTGACAATGGGGAAGGAGTTGCGAGCAATGGGGGTCGGAGAGGTGCCGCACGTGTAATCTTACAGAGCTTTGTGTTGTGAAATTCCATTGGAAAATTGAATAGTTAATATTTCTGGCAAAACATAACTGTGCTGGGACAAGAGATACTCTCTGCCTGGGAGTCGAACCCAGCTTTCGCGCGGTGAAATACTATCCATATAGTGACAGGCGCGTGTACTAACCGATATACTAGCAGAGAATTGGTGAAAGAGTCTCACGTCCTTCCTACTTACATCACGTTCAACTCTGCATCATGTTCACGGCCCTTGTCATCGGCGCGTCCCGTGGGCTCGGATACGAGCTCACCAAGGTCCTCCACGCAGACGGCTACCGGACCTTTGGCACGACCCGCTCACGCGCCAACGAGCTCCCGCCCGGCGTCGAGCACATCAGCCCCATCGACGTCGCCCGGGAGGACGCAGGTGCGAAGATCGCCGTCGCGCTCGGCGAGACGAGGCTTGATCTCGTCATCGTGAACGCTGAGGTATTCACGGAAGAGGTACGTCAAAAATTGCGCGATGTTGCGAAATGATAAAACAAAACCCCATCCAGACCTTTGGTGAGCCAAAGTTCGAAGAGGAGGTGGAGATGTACACAATCGTAGCTATCGCGCCTGTCTTCCTAGCGCACCATCTGTACGTCGTCCACCCGTGCCCAGCACAGTCTTCCTCTTCATTCGCCAACGATTCTCACAGGTACCTCACCGGCCTCCTAGCGCCGGGATCCAAGTTCATCCTAATCACAAGCGAGGGCGCCTCGATTGCGCTGCGCACGAAAGAAGAAGGCGGCGGGAACTACGGACACCACGGGAGTAAGGCCGCCGCGAACATGGTCGGTAAGCTGCTTGCGAATGAGTTCCACGATAAGGGCGTCACGGTCGCGATGATACATGTGAGTGAGAACCCCAGCGCTTTCTGCCTAGATGCCGTTCGCGCTAAGTGCTTGTGCAATCCCCCAAACTAGCCCGGCTTAATGCGCACGGATATGACCCGGAGCGTGGGCTATGACGAATACTGGGAATCAGGCGGAGGTACGATGATCTCAAAAAAAATTAGTCGTGTGCACTGTGCTAAATCCGAGCAGCCGTCGAGCCCGCCATAGCAGCACGATCCACAGTCGATTTCATCACGACCCTCACGCACGAACAGACAGGCACTTTCTGGGCGCCGCGAGGTCCCAGGTACGCTACATACCCGCTACTTATCCATTCCCCTCAGGCTCAACCAAGTATACCACGCTGTACAGGGACATAGGCGAGGCTGAGCGTGTCCTGGGGACGAACCTGCCCACCCCTCTCGAGTTGCCCTGGTGATATTGGCCCCAAGTTGTAGTGCTCCTGTATATCTGATCTCGTTTGTGTGTGCTATTGGGTTACAGGACGGCGAAATACACACGAGCTGCGTTGAACCCCTCACAACGAGCACTCTTGTACATCTAATCTTGTTTCGATTTCTCTCTGTGTATGTATATTGGGTTACAGGACGGCGAAATACACACGAACTGCGTCGAACCCCTCACAACGACATTGTTGTGCGGAGCGGAAGCATCCTTGTTGCCCTCGCCAGCACTGACAGAACGGCGCGGGCATTGATTTGCACCACCGTGTATAAACCATCAGTAAGTAATCGCGGTGTCAACTCAGCCTAACTTGCCGCGTTGTAAGATGATCAAGCCCTCGTTGGATTCGCAGGACCTCTACGGTGAGTCTGGTCTGCAATTACAGAAGCGATGCATGGCTCCCACAGGGTTGTGACCGCTGCCGCGCTCCTGCCACAAGGCCGGGGACGGCAAATTGCTGCATGAATTGGATTCCTCACAGAATCTACTTATGTATTAAGGTTTGACGGGTTTATCTGATTTCGGGTGACATGGCGTGTCCTGCAACGGCCCATGTTATAGCAGGTGACCACTGTTCTCACAAAATAAGGTTTCAAGTTTTTTCAAGTATGACTTATACATTCTACCTGTGGGATCTCATCAGTCCCCTCGCCCAAGTTTTTTTCTTGTGCTGAGTCAGAAAGAAAAATAATTGGACGCTTCTGCGAGCACGTTCTGAGATGAGATGACGTCTATGCCACTCTATGGGCATTGTTTCCCTTGCAGCTTACGAAAGTATGACGACTTTCAAACTTTCTTTTGACTTTGGTGTCTCGGTTCTCGTCTGCATACTCGCTTTGGCTTCGATGATATTCTGTACACCACTGTCACAAGTCGCTTGAAGAACCTGAGGCTCTGACAAGACTCTGAGAACATTTTTGATATTTTGATTTGCCGGTTGCAAGCCAGTTCTTGGAAGCCAAACGGAATAAACCTCGCAAATGCTGAAAGTCGAAAGATGTCTTGTCCAGGTAGAGGGCGCCACGCTAACAAGTCGGTTTCCACGTCTGCTTACTCATTCCAAATTCCTTCAGGGTATTTATATTATCGTGTTTACAGCTTCGAGCTCTAATATTCTCCCTCTTCTCTGCCATCTCCACTACTGTTTACAAAATGTCTTCCAGCAACACCAGGACCCAGAATGCTCTCATTCTCGATTCACCGCAAGGAAACTTCGTCGTTGGAGAACGAAACATCCCAACGCCCGGCCCAGACCAGCTACTTGTCAAAGTATTGGCGACAGCTCTTAACCCAGTCGACTGGAAAATCCAGAAGTTTGGGCTTTTCATCACAGAGTATCCTGCTGTCCTTGGATTAAATCTCGCAGGTGAAGTAGAGGCTGTCGGCATGGGCGTGACTTTATTTAAGAAGGGAGACAGAGTGTACGTACGCTACTATGCATGCGTTTTACCTACTGATACATAATAGATTTGCTCAAGGAACTTTAGAGCCTGATTATGCGAGCCACCAACAATATTCGCTCACTCATGCTGCCACTACCGCGAAGGTACGTAGTACTCATAATAAATGATCTTCTCGTTCATTGTAACACTTCACAGATCCCTGCGGGATTCTCATACGAAGAAGTAGCCACCATCCCAATCTCGCTCGCGGTGGCATATGTTGGCTTATACAACATCAAGCCTTTCGGTCTAGGATTAGCAAGACCAGCCGACGACACAAACCAGTACAAGTACCATACTCATCCTATCGTCGTTCTGGGCGGATCTAGCTCGGTTGGTCAATTCGGCAAGTAATACAAGTCACACGTCAGAACAAACAGTCTAATTATTTATCAGTTCTTCAACTTGCCCAGCTGTCCGGATTCTCACCTATTATCACAACTGCCTCCCCTAGACATACCGAGTTCCTGAAACAGATCGGAGCGACCCACGTCGTCGACAGGAACCTCGCAACCGACGTGCTCAAGGTCGAGATCCGGAAAATAACAAGCGGCATTAACATCGTCTACGACACTATATCTATTCCTACAACGTACAAACTTGGCCGCAGCCTCCTTGATCCTGCAGGTAGCCTCATCTCCGTCTTGGATTCGTCGATCCAAGACAAGGATGACATTAATCACGTTTTGGCCTATGGGTTCTCGGGCTTGGCACAGAATAATGAGATACTTGCAGGATTGTATGCTAAGCTTACGCAGTTGCTGGAGCAGCGCCTGATCAAGGTCAGTCACGGTCACCCCGGTCTTTTGTTGACAGTGAGCCATGGCTGAAGATCGGTCGTATAGCCCAATCGATTCAGTGTATTGACTGGGGGCTTAGAAGGTATTATCGAAGGCTTAAAGAGATTGGAGAACAATGATCCGGGGACGTCGGGAATTAAGTTGGTGGCGCGACCATGGGGAGAGGAACGTTGAACATGATGGAGAGTTTGAAGCGGATAAGGAAATGAGTGAAAAGATTTGTGTATGAAAGTGTGGAAGTTGAATATATTTCATGTAACGTAACTGAAAATTCATGAGTTTTGCATCGTCCAAGTCATTTGAAGATGCAGATAGCAGGTCCAATCACTGCAGGCGTCAAACCCTGATAACGCTCATAACGACGTTGTTGTAGTTTGAGTCGGTGTAGCGGAAGTATCCTCGTTGCTCTCGCCAGCACTGCCAGAACGGTCAGGGATTGGTTTGCATGACCTGGCCTAAACGATCGGTATCGCGGCGTCAGTTCAATCTAGTAACTTTCCGCATTGTAAGATGATCAAGCTTTCATCAAATTCGCAGGACCTTTATTTGAATAAAAGAGAACAGATGATTCTGTATGAATCGGCAAAATTTTCGAAGCCCAACTCGACGCTCGCCGCCGATACACAACGACCATGGTCGTTACAATCCTTTTCTATACAACCAAATATACGACCAAAATTCTACTATCACAGCACACTAAACGGCGATATAGTATTTACCGAGCAAGAAGTATGTAAGACGTAGACTAGTAATCAAGCGATGCAAAAAGCATGACAAAAGAAAGTTTCCAATATCCAAGATAATATATCAATAATGAAATCCCAAAGAGAAAGAAAAGCGTGGATGATGCACAAATTCCGTACCGTGTAGTTCGAACCCATGTAAGATGATATACAGCCCAATGCAAAAGTCAAAAAAAAAAACAGTGCTCAGTGACCAGATCTCCTTGCGAACTCAGTGGGACTTAAAGCCCTTACGCCTTCATCGCCCAGCTCTCTTGCGCCCCAGCCCCGCTCTACGATATCCCCAACTTTTCTCAACGCCTGCCCCGCCCGCTCGCCGCCACTGTGCGTGTACGTCGTCGACGACGACGAGCTCTTCGAACTCATCGTGGGCCTCTGAGATTTCTTGTGAGAAGCCTTCGGCATTCTGCCGCGATCGCGATGAACATCAGGCCGAGGCGAGTTGACACCCCCGTCTGCAAACCGAGGGAAAGGGAGCTGCGGCTGTTTCGGAAAGCGCAGCTTCGTCGACGTGGGAGAGACAAAAGCCCTCGGCGGGCGATGAGGCGTGAAGCACAGGCTGTTCTCTAAGAGGGGGCTGGTGATTTGGGGAGGGCTCTGCGGGAGGACACCGGCGTGGTGGCGGGCGGGCATCGACAATGGGGAAGTCGCGCCTTTGACTGGGCTGGTGCTGCGGCTCGTGTCGTGCGACGCCAGGGTGTATCTGTCTATCGCGCCGTTGAACGCAGCTGGGTCCTCAGATGGGACCGGGGTTGGGTTACGCGAGGAGAGAGGAGACTCCTCTACGATCCTGAAGCCCCTGCCGGGCTTCCACTGCGTTTTGTCGCCCGCGGTGGTCGTGGACACAAGAGATAAGGTGGTGACCACCGAATCGGCACGGAGTGTCGGGGGCCTGCTGGTGGAGGTGGCATGAGCGTCCGTACCGGTGAGCATGTGGTCGATATCATTGATGAGATAGTCCGAGTCCGTCCGTCGATGCCGTGATACCCTCCGCGCAACCGTCTTCCCAGTCCCCGTGCCCGTATTCCGTACGGTACCCGATGGCCGCAGAGAATTGATGCGGTTCCCCTCCTTCTGCACCTCCGCTAGAATCCCGCGTTTGATGCTCTTATGCCTCAAACTCTCCCACGGAACATCGTCCCTCCTACCCTCGTCGTCTGTCTCCAGCGCGTAAGTCGCATCCGAATACGCGGTCGTCGTGGACTGCGCCGATTTCGTCCTCCCTGTTCGCTGCGCCGTCGGCGACGGCGGAAGAAGGAACGGATCGTCCTCCTCGTGCATCTCAGACTCCTTCCCTGCCTGCCTAAAATCGGGCCAGGACAGAGTGACGGCCTGCATTTCGTACTGCTGCGGCGACTTTGCGCCCTCGAGGTCTCTCGTAGCCGGTACGTACCGAGGGCCGCAGATAAACATGTTGTCGCGGGCCTTGCGCCGTCGCATGCCCCACTTGTACGTCAACCACGCAGCGAGAGCTCCCCATAAAATACCGAGGACGACGAACACGGGTACCAGGTAAAGAAGGTTGAAATTACGCTGGGATTCATGCTGCGCTGCAGAGCCCGTGTGCTGAGTTGTGTTGGCTGGAAGAGGGGTTGCAGAGATTGATGCCGCAGCAGAAGGGGTCGCGGATGGCCTGATTGTCGGTGCAGTTATCACGATTGTTATCTCCACGATGGGTGAAATCGAAGGCAGGGACAGGGGCGTGAGTGAGGGTGTGACCGAGTTGACTGGGGCGGGCACGGGCGTGAGTGAGGGTGTGACCGAGTTGACTGGGGCGGGCACGGGCGCGAGTAAGGGTGTGACCGAGCTGACTAGGCCGGGCACGGGCGATGCCGGTGGTGATGGGCTGGCGCTGATGGCAGGTTGGGGTATCATAACTTGTCGCCGAGAGTTGATGACGTCCTGGACCCCGAGCGTCTTGACATCTCTGAATGACGTGACTAGAGGTACACACAATCCTGCCAACACAGCGAGCAGAGTCCCTGCCAACATCCCCTTTTCCTTTGACTATAACAACTGTTCGGGGGGAACGACGATGAATCCGACTCGACTCTCCACACACAAGGCACTGAGATCGTGTACGGGTGAGTCGAAGGTGAGCCCGGCGGCGATGAAAGTCGAACGACGAATGAGATGGGAAGAAGGAGAGTAAGAGGGGCCGGACACTCCTGATTTCCGGGTCTTGCGCCAGAAAGTGGTCGGGCGGACTAAAAAGGAGACCTGAGACAAATGCAGAAATGGGTTTATCGAAAAAAAAAACTCACGTAATGGTGGGGGCGGACGTATAAGTTCGCCTCCTCGCGTGGTCGGAATAGCAGGAAAAGCTGTAAGGATCCTTGGAGGCTTGGGCCGCACAAAATCAAGAGGCGCAAGCTGGATCGGTTGTTCTTCCAATACATCCTCCGTTACAACTTCTTCTTCGTCCTTTCGTATCCTTCTCTCTGGTGGAGCACTCTGGGAACGACTTGGTCGATGTCGTGAACGCGTCCGGGACTTCCACGTATGTGGTGGCGGAGAAAGTAATGTCGAGTCATACCTCCCGGGTGATCGTGTTCTTCTGGGCGGTGAAGATGAGGTATGTTGATCATCGCTCCCAGAAATTCCATCTTCACCATCTGGCTCTCTTTCTGTCTCCAATGTGACCATGATCGGGCGGTTGACCGGCTGAGGCGTTCTACCGAAGATGAAACCTGGTTTCATCGCAGGATATAAAGGCAATGGAGAAATCAAAACAGTTAGATCTGTCATCGTTGTCACCAAGAGATCTCTTCTGCTGCAAGATCTTTATCAAAGTTGCGCCCTGGGCGCAAAAAAAATCGTGAGGGGACGAGACGAGAGACAACGTTTTCCAGACAGGCGAGTGCGATCAAATCAGGCTGAGAAAGCTGTGTGTGAATCGTCAGTCATTGTGAACTCATAGAGTATTTAAAAATGTACCGACACGTCTCAGCCTGTAGATAAATCGAATAGTGCTCTGCCGTACTGGATGCTAGATGAATGAAAGTGATCAGGCTTAAGGAGGGACAGAGGAGCAGGCCGAAGAGACCCTGAGATTATGCTCGAGAAGGAAGCAGACAAGAGACGGCCGCGGGTGGCTCTTCTCGTGCCAAGTACTAGTAGTGACTGAATTGGGTGTTCTAGATTCAAAATCCTTCATTTGTATGTACTGACCGTGGGAAGACATCCTTTTGATCCATCAATTGCATGCATACATCTATTTTTTGTACCGTCGCCGGCCGCATGACTCACCTACTGCAACACGTTTGATGCCAATACAATGGGAGCCCGGCATGCAACGCTTAGAGACCATTACATCTCCTATTGTTTCTTTCCTTATCTGATTTGACTTGTCGGATTAAGCAATAGGTCAGAAGATCATGTGTACCCGCTATTGTCTCCGGAGTATACCCAGAAGGTCAATGGGTGAATCAGCTTTTTCATATTCCAAACGATTTTCTTCCACCCGCCTTTAGGGATGAAGGCAAGATGGTACTCATGCACCTGAAGAATTCGAACCAAAAGAGGCAGGTGGAAAGGCGCCTTGGGAGGGGCTAAGCTGACTCGTCACAGAGGTGGGTGTCCACCAAGGCGTCGATGTCATTTACCAAATGGATGGACCTGCATCTCAAAATTTCACTAGCCGTTCCCATTAAGTAACGTTTTAACAGTCAATTGACGCAAGATGAGAAGACTACTCTCTAGGAATTCGCCCGCTGGCTAAAACTCTGTTTTTAATTCTTAGCTTTAAACGTCTCGGATGCTCTGCCCACTATGACAACGTCTGTCACGACGTTGCTAGCATTATCGTCTACAGCTGTGACGGCAGATCAGAGCACTGCAAGGAAGACATTCAAAATGGATGGAACTCCATTGCGGAATTAGTCGCCTGGTCTTATAGGTGACGTTGAGGGTCTATCCTTCTGTTAGATTGCGCGAGTTTAGGCATGAGTCATCCTATCAGAGCTTAGTAGCTTTTGAAGATGCATACGAGAATTTGGCCAGCGTGAAGATTTCATCCTGTGAACCATCATAAACGGACGGTACGGGGCACATACGGCTTCCAGTTTATCGGTCGAGCGTGATCAGTGGTTTTCATAGAATTATGAGAGTCCGAGGAACAGATCGTGACTGTCATTGACCATCGTCAGTATACGGAGTGTTTGGACCTTGGCGCGTGGCGGCTCACGAACGATAGATGGCAATCACGGATCTCAAGCCAAACAAAGTAACAACAGGAAGTCGAAGGGGCCTACTCGACGTCATGAACTGTCATGAAATTTTCAAAAATGGCAGGGAGGCAATAGATGCTTTTCCGTCACATAGTTCCCGTATGTTTCAGTGTTACTGCAGTAAGTACTAAAACAAGCTTCACTAGAACTTGCGCTTCCCAATGCGCAAATCCACTCTCGACTCTCGTAGTCCTTGGACACAGTCAGTAACTTCGTTGAAGACATTGAACGGAGAATCCTAACTTTTCTTACAAGGTCAGAACCCTACCAGACAGGCAAGCACCTTCTACTTGCCCTCCATTCTCATGCCCAAACCATCAATGTCCGAGTTGTCAAAATGTATCCCCCGACCAACTCCGTAGTTCTCCTTGTTGACAACCTTAGTCCTTTTCCGGGCGTTCCCCCTCGAGTAATCTTGAAGCTTGCTGATCGTCGCTTTGGGAGCGCGCGAGAGGCGTTCTTGAATTATCCAGCGTGGCCTTGGACAGTGGATAGAGAACGAGACTTTCAAGCGGGGCTTCGCGCGTACATACGAGCCCGTGGTCGTCCTCCTCCTCTGAATGACGAGGTAAGTAGTAATGATGATGAACCAGATGAGGAGGAGGAACCGGCGTGGATGAAGGAGCTCTATCAATGGAACCACTTTAATTTTCTTCATCAGAAGGAGAAAATGTCATACTCGTATTTAAAAGATGCTCAATTGCGTGGTCATGTCCCAAGATTTTTCGGTGCAGTTCGCATTGTTATGTCTTCTGAAAAGGTGCATCCCTCACTTGATCACATCGATGGTCTCGTGTTGGAATACATCCCTGGCCGAACCATGGGGGAACTCGAACCAGGCGTTGACGTATCCGATGATGATGCAGAGGAAGTTTCTCAGAAGGTCCTGACTCTTGGCCGGCATTTGCGGCACTTCGGCGTCGCGCATAATGATATACACCTCAACAACATCATCCTCCGCGCACCATCCAACGATCCGGTTCTTATCGACTGGGGCTGTGCTTGCTTTGAGAATGCTCAGAAAAACTACTCCGCTAAAGAGAATTGGGAGAGTCACTCACATTACCAAGATTTTCAGTCGGATATACGGAAGATCCTTTGGCGCGGTGGTCCGTGGCATCGATTTAGGACTCCTTTATCTAATGAATGCAGAGATGACCAGGCAAAGCAGTTCGGTTGGGAGGCGACCAACTTTTCTGTTGGTCTTCATACCGCCGAAGAGTTGGAGAGGTTGTTCTATAGGGATGATAGTGTACCCGACCAGCATTCTGGGTTGCTGTGGAAGGTTAGACCAGGTGTAAAAACACGACCTATTGAGGAACCATTTGAGCCCCTCCATGAGTAGTGCTCCAAGTTCTATCATTTTATTGTTGGCATTGTCAGTGATACAATCTATTAATGTTGACACAAATGATGAGCTATCGACTCTGACCGGGCGAAAAACCAAGTTACTCGGAATTGTGATCGTGCTCGTCAGAGTTCGAGGATGCCACAAGCACCGAGTGTTTGGGCCTTGACACGTGGCGGGCCACGAATGTCGGTGATCCACAAACTCTTCCATCAACCCACAGATACAAAAAGTACCATGATATGTATATAATCTAAGTAATTGGTCATCATGTCACGTCCAGCGCTCGAAGGGCCTGCATAAGTAACTTGCGGCTCTTCACCGTGGCTTACATCGAGGCTCGGAGAGAGTTCAAAAAGTCTGAATTGTGCGGCTCGGTAGATATCAGACACTTTCACAAGCGTCGGTCAGCAGCATACGAAAATAGATCGACCATCATCTGTTTTTAGGTCAGCTACCGGAGACTATGGATACCAGGGCCGGGCCCGTAATTTCGAAGAATGCATCATAAGTAAGCAGGTGCAAATGACAAGTTGGTTACCAAACAGTAAACTCATCCAAACTTCCTATTTGGATGCACAGCTCCATCTGGCTCAGACACCGAAAGGGACCCTTGCTCCGCGTAACAAGTTCAGAGTCCCATGGCCTGCGAAATGGACTGAAGACAAGTATTCTTCGTATGCTCAGCATGTCAGTCGCTCATGAATGGGACTTGCCTTTTCTTCCGATCGAATGAAAATAAAGTGTCAATGAAACTCTGAAACGATGGGATGTTGTTTATACTTACATGCCATTACTAATAACCCACTAGGTAAGAAACATGATTGTACAAAAAGTGTGTGCACTTCGACTTGCGTTATCACCGGTATGGTACCACAATCTAGCCCTGTACCTTGGCCTTTTCTGCCCGTATCTTGTCCTATATGCAGACTAACTAACATATGATAACCTCCTGTGCCCCAAAAACCTACAGTTGCCACGTCCAAGACTCCCATGGCCACACTGAACGCTGGGTATAGTGTTGCGCAGTCAGGGTTCAGGCACCTGGTATGTGGGGTTATCAGACTCTTTCTCACAGTCCTTGAAACCCTGACAGAACCAGTCTCCCACTCCAAACCTCCAGTCTTCGTAACCATTCAATGGATATGCTACATTATGGCAGACTCTGATGAAAATGTGGGTGCATGTTTACAGCATCAGCGCAAAGATCTGCGGCCACGCTTGTGATGACAGGACCTCATGACTCCTAGCTGAGCGGCGACTTCGATGCTAAAATATCCTGAAAGTGGCTACTAAATAGTAATGGATCGTCAATAACATGATCACGAGTTTACTTTGGTGTGGGTAAGCCGATGGTAAGTACATACTCTGCGAACTAAGTATCCCGCTCCTTTCAAGACATTCTACTTTTCCTGCAAGCTACGACATATCACAATACTACCGTCGACACTGATTCAGAGTATCTCCCACGTTGGACAATTGTCTTTCGGACTTTGAACCGCTCCCTGAGGCCCTGATTCTACATCTTGACGTCTACTATTCGGATCCCCTCTCTTGTGCTTCCTGATCATCGATGTTGCATGTCTCACCGAAACGACTGCCTGAGTTCTCAGAAGATTGTATGCGATGAGGTTGGTTAGCATGGTGCGTTCATCTTCGATTGAACGCCATCCTCACAAGGTTAGCTTTTCCATTTCGACGATTGCACAGCACCACGGTTCAAGGGCTCGACATCGACCGTTGGGATTGATTATCGATGTTTGGATTGTGAACCCTTTGATCAAGAATAGGAGTAAAATCGCGGCTTGTGATACAAAGTGTATCAGTTAAGTATCTTCTCGCGATAACAGGTTTTGTCTTCCAGGGCACCTTCGAAACCCACCAATGATGAACCGAGGTTGTCAGTGCGGAGACAATTCGTCTTGTCTTGTCCTGTCACTTGACTCGAGTTGTTTGCTGACAGTAATATATAAACTTTAGACTTAGCCTCTAAGCTCCGACTAGTGCAAGCTTCTGATCATCGTTCTATAAAGACCCTCAACCTTCCGGCGGTGCACGCAGAAATTAACGGCCCAACACCTGCTAGCGGTTTTTGGACGTCTTACGGTTCTTATTACCCAACGAAGGCTACTCTTCCTGTCTGCTCCTCCCATGGACCACGGACATGTCCAAGGAAATACGAACGACCCATCATGCACGCATCTATCCGAGAAGATTGTGGGTCCAATGCTTCTAATCACCAGTTGCTCGAAATTCCGAATCGAATTGAAAGAACTTGGCTCATTGTGGTAAGTTAGACTGGGTACACTGGTCGATGGACATGTTAAATTTTCTCTATAAAACTACTACCATCGCCGAAATGACGCCTCGTGGAAACATCCGTCATCCTCTTGACTCCTTCCATTCATCCATCCATCGTTGGCGGCACAACACGAGTGCGATTATTGTCACTCTAATATAGACTAGTGCTGGACTATACACAATGGTCTGGTTTTAGACTTAGCCGATCGAGGCCAGAAGGAGTCATCGAGGCGATTTTGAGCTCTGTCGGAAGTCCTGTTAATGCCCATCTGCATAGTCAGTCGATTTATCACCTAGCCATTGTCATTGCTTCGTGTGTGATCCCAAGGGCAAAGTCGAGAGTATCCACTCACCTGACCTATACACCATCGGCAGAAGTCTTCCTCTTTTGGCTTGTGGGGGATTTTGATCCAATGATGACGCTACTTTCGATCATGATCAGACGAGAGACGACGCCCACTGGATGCAGATTGCCTTACCTGTCGTTTGAGCGACGGAGTGGGTAAAAGAAGCGCTTAATTTGGGGACTATTGTGGTGCCTTCATAACAACGTGGTGTAGCCGGATTTGGTAGTTAGAAGGAACAGGAATCGTGGGATAGCCATGCAGTCAGCGCGGCTCGAGGGATTCAAGCACCGTTCAGAGAATAAGGGACAATCCGCTTTGTAACAACAAGGAAAACAAGGTGTACAGCACCCTTGAAGTATGCTGATAATAAAGACATAGTTCAAGCGACAAGCCTCGTTTTAGGGAACATTGTACTGACTCCACGAGGCGTACAGGGTAGTCGAGCATCGTGTTGACTAAGAATTTTTCTATATCCTCGGACAACGGCGTGGACGGCGTCGACATGAAAAACGATCAAAGGTAAAAACAGGTTGGTAAAGAATGCCTAAATGAAGTAGAATGAGCAAACAGATGTCAGGGCGTAGGGGAAATTTGTTGTTTGACATTTCGTGTAATTTCTTATCGTACAAACAGCACACCCAGTAAGTAAGACCCTAAAAGAAATTCTAAAAGAACATGATACAATAAGAATAATTTCTTATATTTGGTATCTGGCCTGCGAGGTTGAATAACTCTCTCAAACTCGTATATGATAATGATGGAAATCAATAAGACTAGTAATAAGAACAAACGCGAGAGTGAGAATTAAAGCTCACTAGGGAGAGAGGAGGGGTGGGTTGAAGGGGTATCGCAGAAATGGGGGTTGTGATGGAACAGAGAACGGAACACAAGGATAAGCTATGAACGAAAAGGAATGCGGGGAGGGGTAGAAATGAGACCGAGCTAGAGGACACCCGATGGAACGGACGACCGGCGGGAGCGGATGATAGTTACGGCTTCACATGCCATACTCTGGAAGCGATGCCATGAACGCCGAAAAATCGGGATCCTGACTAGCCATGTGGAGGTGGGAGCCAGTACTGTACGTCAAATCAGGCTCAAATGCGCCCATCAACTGAGAATCGCATCCGTTTGAATAGGCTGGGAAGTGGCTGGTAAATGATTTTGCCAGCGAGTCTTCGAAAGATTGCAGGGTGTAGGGATTGTAGGCATCTAGGGAGGGACTGCTGACGAAGGAAGGAGTACCAGGCATACTAGCATCTGAGAGGGGCGAAGGGCAATTCCAGTCGTCTAACCCACAGAATGATGTATCGATGGAGAGGCCGGGGCTATACGCAGTGTCAAATGGCAGACCGCCATTGGGGCTCGAGGGCTGGGACAAAGGATCACATGTCTGGAAGCTAGATGCTGGTGACGATTGACTGTTGAAGGAAAATGCGTTGAAATCCTAAAAGAAACGTATGAGAAAAAAGTCGAAGAGCACAGTGAGAGAACGTACAAAGGAAGGTGAAGTAGGAGTGACTGGGTACGGGTCGAACGCCGACATGAAGGTCTCAGCCGGCTGAGACTCTGTATCCACTTTCAGAAGGGAGACTGGGGTGGCGCTGGGGACGACGGGAGTTGCAGGCTGAGTACTCGCTGATCTGGACTTGCGTCGCGTTGAGTCATTTGCGCCACCGGGGACGGGAACCGAGGACGACCGGCGGTACATGCGGGCAGTGAGTGGCGCTTCAAAGCGTGTCACCACTTCGGGTACATGGTGTTTGTCGAACTCCTGTATAGCCGCGTCAAGTTCGTGACCCTTCTTCCCCTCTACTAGTAGCTCTGCAATCTTTGCGCAGCGTGTGTGATCCTTTGGTTCTACCTCTCGAACCTTCCGTTTCTCAGCGCCGCCTTTATGTCGCGACTGATTAGGTCGGAAGGCATACTGAGGGAACTTGCGCTTGTGCTCATCAAGCGCTTCCTTGGCCTTGGCATGCCACAAGAGCCGCTCGTCGTTGGGGAGGTTTTTCCAAGTGAGACCTATGATCTTTGAAAGCGTACTGTGGTTGGTCTCTACCTCAGTGGAGACATGCTGGCTCTTAATGAACGAGGAGCGGAAAAGAATGAAGGCATTCGGAGGACGAGGTATATGATCCTCTGGTTTCTTCTTGCTGTGCGCAGGCTTCCGGGGAGAGGGAGTATTGTTTATTGGAGGAAAGAGAAGGCAGTCAGGACGATCGACAAGCGGAGGGAGCCCGTCCTCGAAGAGCATAGAGGAGACATTTGATATATATGAAGCAGGGCCGTCTGCCTCGACTTTGGTCGGTTCAACTGGAATTGTCCATACAAGCTGAGGGACTTTGGACGCGATTAAATGGCGCGATCAACCGACAGTGATGTGAGATCTTACCATCTGCTCCACGCTTAGCGGCCTTTGATCTTTCTGGAGGCATCTGGGGAGACAAAGAGAAGCGGGAGGGCGGGGCGGAGGGCGTCTGTGGACCCACAAAAATATGAGGAGGGCCCAAGTGAGGTATCGCGTAAAGGCACCAGCTGCCTCGAGGCAGGACGCTGCTTTATACCCACCTCTGCTGCTCTGAGGTCGCATATCTCCGCAGAAACTGTTCCTACTTGCCATTTGGGGATAGTTAGATCTCAGGTCCGGCAATCCGGCGAATCTCGCAACACAGATCGACCAACGTCGATGCCTGTACTTACAACACGACGCCCACAGTACGGCGGAAGCGAGAGGTGTTTCCCAGGCAAACAGATCGCTCTTCCAGCGTCGATGAGACAGACTAGAATTGCCCACATTGGTGCACCATTTTTTTGTTTCCGTGTACAATCAGATGAGACTGCGAGGGAAATTGAATCGTAACCGGTGGCAAAACCCTCCCCGCGTGACGGAAGCAAAAAGAAAGTCGTGAATTTGTCGGTATTTACTCTTATTTTTCGACCCTTGATTTCATTTCCGCGACGCGTGACCATGCCGTCACCCAAAGTGAGCGTTGCTCCGGTTTGAACGACTTTCGCCAATTCAAAGCTCTCATGGCCCCCAGCTACCAGCTTCCTGATCTTCTGAGTTTCTGTCAGCTGCTAGAGCTTCGTACCAACGCCTTTTGTCGTCCTGCCGCTGTTACCTCAGAATCATGGCTGCTTTCCTTGAAAACTCCCCAATCCAGTGACCTTCTCACAACAACCGAGCGCGATTGTCTTCATTCAGCAAAGTTTGGTCTTTTGGCCGCTTTATGTATTCCAGGGTGTGGTCAACCACAGTTGACGTTTTTCGCCAATTTCATTAGTATCTTGAGCATCGCCGATGGCCGCCTAAAAGCTGCTCGAGCCAAGGAAGATTCTGGCTGGTTAAGCGGCATCGATGACATCGATGACGGTTTAATGATATTGGAAAAGCATGAATTGTTCAGATAGTCTGTCTATCCATGCCAGTCTGACTGTACCCCTGCTCATCTGCGTCTAGCCTTCTGCCCGAATTGAAGCGCCTCGTTTCAAGGGCAACGACCACATGGTCGACACGTTTCACACATGCAGTACATTCATATCATTCTTCCCAGCTTCAATTACTTTCTAGTCATATCCTCGACGTAATACCTGACCTTGAGACGTACCTCCCCCTGAGAAGCGACCTTTCTGGGCTCTGCATACTGTTAGACCTTATTGAGTTGACAGAAAATTTCAACATCCCATCGATGGATGAGGGTCCGTATCAGAATTTCGTCCATCTAAAGCGTTTGGCAATTGGCATAATTTGTTGTTCTCTGGTAGCTATACTTCCGCCGAATCGAATGGAGAGTTGAGATTTAATGACGTCGTTCGTTCAGGATGTCGTCGCCTACAATAATGATCAAGTTCAGGGCAACCTCCATAATCTCATCACAGTTCTGATGACTCATAAACATCTCTCCCTTCAAGGAGCTGTCAACGTAGCGGGATCAATGATCAAAGAAATGTTCGACTCTTTCGTTGACAACGAGAAATCTCTGTTTGGTGCTCCGAGGTCGTCGCACACCAATACATCATGTACAAATATTTTGTCGTTCCCGTGGTCTTGGTTCACGCTGTCACGCTCAACAGCTCCCTCCGAACCACTTTCACCCAATTCGGAAGAAGGAGACGCGCTCTCCCACCTAGGTGATCTCCCGTCTTATGTTCAGACCTTGAAGGACTTCATCGTGGGCACTATAAATTGGGCTTATGAGACGGAGCTTTATTTCGGTAAAAAAGGTGAAGAGATCAGGACGTTTGGATGGGTCTTTTTGAATTCGGCGATTGACAACCAGGAGTAGGTGAAGCTATTAATGTACCTCCTTTCATATAGGCTGATCCAACGGTGTCAAAGGTTTTCTTTTATGCCGAAATAGAGATTTTTATTGGCTTCTGGGCTTCGCAGTAGTGTCATTAAGTCCTACAATTGGTTGGCCATTGCCTCGGTCCGTACTGTCCAGTCATTTTGATTACTCAATGCGGCGACATCTCAATCAAACCTTGTCTTATCATACTTGCATATTACCAAGTGTGGCGCACGATTACCTTTATACCTCTCAGAACCTTCCTCCACTCTCCTCCTCCACCAAAAATACTTTCGCTTGGCTGTACACTGAGTTTAATGCAATATTTAGTATTCAACCCCTATCACGACGCCACAATTGATGATAACGTATGGGTTGCCCTTGAGCTTGTATTTTTTTTGCGCGTTGTCATGGAAGGACAGGGGCCTCGCCTCGCGTACAAGCGTATTGCTTGAATTTAGTGAGTGTTGTTATTTGGTTCCGAATCTAAATTGTCTACCTAATTCATTTGAGCTCAATAGCAAATAAGCGGGATAAAGGCTGTCACAGAAAATTTGAATATATTAAGAAGATTTTCTGACACTTTGTTTTCTTCGCTACCGGCGGCTCCGTCTCGCTGGCGACTTCCCTTGTCGAGAGTACAATGATGCGATACAAGCAAAAGATCCATCGTTGTTTTAAACACGGATCCTGTAAGCAGAGATCGACGTATGCCACACAAGACAATTTTATGCTTTCCGTACTACTTAAAAGTACACGAATCCGTATTTCTAGGCGAAGCTGAGATTCAAACGACTGGACTCGATGTACCTAGGCCCGGCGCGGTCTGTCATGCATATTGGTTACTTGTTCATGTGACGATCGCTTAGCCTCCATAATTTGATGCCGTTATATCCTCCAAGGATTTGTCTTTCCTCGATACAAGAGTTGCCTTATTGGACAATAAATTAAGGGCGCGTAGACGATTTCATCTGGTTCGTTGCTCCGTATGAACAGACGCATCGCGAGCTTCATACTTTGAGGTACTTACGAACGATGAAAGGGCCGAAATCCATCCTGTTAATCGTGTCACAATAATGAAACTAGTCGATGGCGGGCCTTGACGAGTTAATACCAGGAATGCTCTGGTCTCCTGCAGTGACGTACGTGTACACATTAAAAGTCGTAGTAGTAGTCGGCTCAATGCCTCACTGGCATGCATGAGGACTTAATATAAATGGTTCACCCTCAAAAACACGTTGCCGCCTGAGAATGAACAGGTAATCGGGTCCATCAGAGCCAACGATCCTAGGGTTCAAATCGAAATACCAAGTCATTAGAATTGACCTTCCGCGCGCGTGTACCACAACGTAAAACGAATACTTACCACCGGCAAGCGGTGCGCTCAATGTAATGCAGACCAAAGTTTATTTAGCACTAGCATTTTGCTAGACCCGGGGTACAATTGTGTCAGTCACAGCTAATACTTTCATAAGAGGGTCATCGGTTATGCTCTCTGCAAATTGGCTGTTACATACCCTTCTTCTGAAAATGTAGGAATTTTCCATTTTGCCTTGACGAGGATGAAAGTTGTAGCAAACGATTTTGAGCGATAGGAAGATGAAATCAATACAATACTTAGCGGCATAGGTTCAATACTGAGACTTGTAGCTCTTCCCATCAGCCTTTCTGAAAATCGATATCGATAGATATCTCGATGGCACGTGGCAACTTGGTACTTTATGTAGGTCACCGGCGCTTGCTTGAGCGCCGAGCGCTTATTGGAAATATTACCGGGGTTTCCTGCCCAAGCATTACCCAGCATTGGTTACCCACACCCTCTCTAAATTTCAAAACTGCTGCACATTTCAAAACGTCATTTGATCGTACAATGACCATCAGAATTTTCACTTGCCGTGCAATGACATGACATGTCAAGACGCACTATCGGGGGAGCCCGGCTGCGGCTGCTACACTGGCATCCGTGGGTTATATTTTCTTCCCTGGAGAATATCGAATTGGTTTCCCGAGGATGTACGAAACATTCTTTCGAATAATTAACACGTTTTTCCAAGTGATAAAAGTTTGAATCGCTTCTAATTAGCGAAGGGGCGTGTGAAAAGAGGTCACAGGACTGTCAATTTTGGGATTTGACCAGTCTTCAGCGACA
Source organism: Termitomyces sp. T73sscA (assembly GCA_017657235.1). Lineage (NCBI taxonomy): Eukaryota > Fungi > Basidiomycota > Agaricomycetes > Agaricales > Lyophyllaceae > Termitomyces > Termitomyces sp. T73sscA. The sequence continues at coordinate 29,086 of JAGGAP010000202.1, read as the reverse complement.
CCCAATTACTCACAGCCTTCTTCGGATCCACTCTAACGATTCCCGCTGTTACACAGTCACCTATTCTGCTGGAGTCCTCATACACAAGGTAAAATCGAAAAACTTCAGTAGGCCGCCGTCCAAGGCGCGATCCGTCCGACCGATTCACTTCTCAGTTCATTGACACGACCTGAAGGGGGCCGTCCCACGTGGTACGTCGAGTGAGAAAGTTGGCTCTTCACATGGATTGCATCAACCCACAGCAATGGTTCAAACCCACTCCAAAACTATTCTCATTGAAATTCCCAGTAAAGCTGAGATTCAAGAGTTCGTACATGCCGCTTAATACGCGCTCTTTTTCTTTATATATATTTGTACTTACCTCTAACTGTTTTTGAGTGATATCTCGGGCCGCCTATGGCTTGTCTCCTTCACATAGAGGATCTCTCTCGTCGGTTTTCCGCGGGACGAAGAAGCGATAGCTGCAGCATCTCTTGTCACACAATTCATAGAAACCTTATTGAACGTAAAGTTCGACGGCCTACTTGTTGTCGTCTCGGCTTGTATCACCCTTCGCTAGCACTGTTGATGCAGAACGTCTGTTTGAATCCTGTCATGGTATATACTTATCTCCCAGAACTTCTTGGCTTGATTTTCCGCATGTGCTTCAAACTTTGACGGCTCGCATAAAACGTAATGCAATTCAATTTGAGTTCGTCTCGAACCATTGAATCTGTATGTTGCGATTCGAACCTAGGTCGAAAGCTGTTACTTGGTCTCTCCAGCTTGAAGTCTTCAAGAGCATGGGTCGTCTCGTCATCAACTTTGGAAGGCAGGGACTATAATGCAAAGGCTTGAGTGCTGATGAGTCTAGTCGTTCAGAGCATTCTCTACACCAAGGGCTACCACACTTAATCACTCGTGCTATCAACCCCGCCATCTCTCACTGAGATGCAGATGACTAGGTAGGGCGACATCTTCTCTGGCCATAAATTTCGGCGTTCAATTGTGATGTGGCCTGCCACCTTTCCACAACGCATCATGACCCAGAATCCTCCCGACGTGGAATGAAATGTTTCTCAATAGGCATGAAATACTGTTTCTCTCCGCACTTGTGGTATGTAAGAGTAATTATAGAAAAACACTCCATAGGCAGAATGTTTGAAAAATCACATCAGTATTCAAACGTTCCAACGTCTCATTCAACACCACTATACAGATACCCTGTCTCAATAGAACCATTTTCCAGGCGTTGACCATATCAAACATTGGCTTGCCTGTCATCTGGACACAGACTCAGACAGTGCATAGAATTTCTTTTTTTGCAATGCGAATCGTTGTACAGGTGTCGAGGTGCAGGAACCATAAATTGACGAATCCGCTTAGGAGCCGTCAAAAAATCAATTGAAGACTTGGGACTCAAAAGCTATGAATAAGTTGGCGGCTCATCAGATCTTTGAGAAGAAAGCCAATAAAATGCAGGCCCTACCAGGGGTCGAACCTGGGTTTCGAGAAATCAATGTCAGAATCTCGAGTGATAACCACTACACTATAGAGCCATTTACAAGTTTAGCATCTAGCTATCCCGTGTTTAGCAGATGATCTAGAAATCTCGTAAGATCTTACTCGGCACAAGAAATGTTGTCTTAAGTGTCCATTTTTTCCGATTCTATACTTCAATGGTATGGAAGCAACCTTTCATTCTTGAATCTTTCTTCCCACCCCCATGCGTATCACCCCATTGCTGCGCCAAAATGCCCAGTCCGCGTCTGCTGCGCTTCGCGAGCGTGTGCGTCGACCTGCCCTGCTGAACAGACTGGCCAATGCTGCAGATCTCGTGCCTCTTTTTAAGGTATGTGCCGCTTCAATATCATCTATCAAATGCGCATGATAACATTTTGATTATAGGATGATGACTATGTCCGTCCATTTTCCCACTACGAGTTCGACCAATGACTGACTCACCATCCCCCATAGATTGGCTGGTCAGGGTTTACTGGTGTCGGGTATCCCAAAGCGATGCCCACGGTATGTTCTGGAATGACACTGCGAGTACCATGTTGACACTATCAACAGGCGATTGCAGATCATGCAGAGGCGAACAACTTGCAAGCAAACCCTGAGACTAAAAAGAAGTTCAATCTCTTTGTTGGGGCGTCTGTTGGCCCTGAGGTCGAGGACCGCTGGGCACGGCTGGACATGTACGTTTACCGCTCTTCTCCTTATCCTCACAAATCATAACCTGCATACTTAGGATTGCACGCCGCTACCCTCACCAGGTTGGCAAGGACATCGCACAAGGTATTAATGCGGGCCGCATCGAGTTTGCTGACAAGCATCTTTCCAGTTTGTATCTCCCTATTTGGCATCATGGTTTACTTCGAGTTAATTTGGCCATCCACGTGCAGTGTTCCCACAAGATCTGACATATGGTTACTACAGCCTCCGTAAGAGGCATGGAGACCCCCGCAAGCACTTAAATTGGGCCATTGTCGAGGCCACGTGCATCACAGAGGATGGAAAAATTGTTCCTGGAGCTTCGGTCGGTGCAACGCCGGAAATTCTCCAGAGCGCAGAGAAAATCATCGTTGAGGTCAATACGCTTATCCCGAACCTGGAAGGGTTGCATGATATCAATCAGTCTTTTGTGCCACCCTATCGTCAACCTTATGTATGTCTCCATTTTTGTATTTCTATCTGTCATTCTGATAACTGGACAGTTGATCAAACACGTCAAAGACCGCATCGGAGAGCCTGCCATCTCAGTAGACCCAGATCGTATCGTCGCGATCCTTGAGTCTCGACATCCAGATAACACAGGACCCAACGCCCCTGAGGTACGCCTAGCTGGATTTCGCTATCCACTTGACTCATGAGATGCATTAGAACGACGAATCTCGTGCTATCGCTGGGCATCTCATCGAGTTCCTCTCGGAGGAAGTCGCTGCTGGTCGCCTTCCGAAGAATCTCCTTCCTCTCCAGTCCGGTATTGGCAACGTCGCAAATTCGATCATCGGCGGTCTTGCAAACGGTCCCTTCGAGCAAGTGCAAGTATGGACTGAGGTGTTACAGGGTACGATAGACTTCGTTCTTGGTCGTGAGGGAGGCTGACAAAGGATCTAGACACCTTTATACCCTTCTTTGACTCTGGCAAGCTGTCTTTCGCGACTGCGACGAGCATCAAGTTTTCCCCCGAAGGGTGTGCATCTATTCCACTTCCCTCTTTGTTCTGTGCTAATACTTGCGTTGTGTTGTCAGTTTCGAGCATTTCTACGCCAGTAAGCTCCCTCTCATACGCAGACGTTCACCATGTTTGACTCACAATCTTTTACCTCAGACTGGGCAAATTATAGAAACCGCCTTCTCCTCCGCTCCCAACAAGTCGCAAACTCTCCGGAGATTATTCGCCGACTTGGTATCATCGCGATGAACACCCCGCTTGAAGTTGACATCGTACGTTTCTTCCTTTCTCTTCCTTTTTCTCTTCATTCTCGTGCCTTCCCCTTGCGCAGTATGCCCACGCAAACTCAACGAACGCTCTCGGATCAAGGATGCTCAATGGTCTCGGCGGCTCAGCTGACTTCTTGAGGAATGCCAAGCTCTCAATTATGCATACACCTTCCAGGTCCGCTCGCATTCTCCTTCCTTTGTCCCTTGATGAACGTTCTCACATCGTCCGACCAGCCGTCCGACCAAGACAGATCCCACGGGCATCTCCTGTATCGTCCCCTTCGCGTCGCACATTGATCAGACCGGTACGTCGCGTGCCTCTCCCTCGTTCTTTCTATATTACAAACTGACGATTCACGTGCATAGAACATGACCTCGACGTCGTCGTGACCGAACAAGGTCTTGCTGATCTTCGTGGTCTCTCTCCACGCGAGCGTGCCCCGCTTATCATTGAAAAGTGTGCACACCCGGATTATAAGGATTCGCTGCGCGAGGTGTGTATCGTATCCTTGCGTTGCGTGTATGCTTTGATGATTCTGATCGGTGCGTTGCTTATGTAGTACTATGATCGTTCGTTGCATGAGTGCATGAAGCGTGGTGCGGGTCATGAGCCACACATGTTGAGAAATGCATTCAAGGTGCGTTCATTCATGACTTTCTCCGCGTCGATGTCTGATTGTTGGTTATATGTAGTTCCACACTAATTTCATGGAGCATGGAACGATGAAAATCAAGAACTGGGATTGAGCATGAATGAAGTTCCCCAATCGTGTCCAGAATCGAATATGTAGATTGCATATCAACTTGTATGATTACCACGGACCACTGTTTTGGAAACAATTTTATGTCATTCTTTGATCATATGAACACGGCCTGAGTTCAGGTGATAGCGATTGGTGACAAATACATATCGTGATGTGCTGTGAAGTATATTCTTAGTACGCTTTTCCGTGGGTGAACCGACTTGAACTTGAAAGGTATTCGGTCGGAGATGGGTGTATGATTCATTGATTTCAAGATGGATAAATATGACTGTCCACGATTTGAACCAAGTTCTCGACCTCACGCCCAAATGCGCGACCGGCTCGTGGTATTTTAATGCATGCAGTGCATTCGAGGCAGCAATCAGTACGTCTGAGCTATTGCGTTGATCGCGCACATTCTTCGTATCTAATGACACAGCAGTTGGAGCTCTGGGGTCATGAGATGGTCGCCCATGTGAGTAGTAGGAAGATAAGGTTGTATCACAGCAACTGACCCACCCCAAAGAAAGACGTGGTCGCGGCGGAAATCCGGCCCGGGTGCTTGTCGCGGTGTTTATAAATTGAAACCGCAGCAAATGTACGCTTTAATCCCTACTACCAACCTTGCCCTATACCTGCGACTCAATCATGAGCACCAGAGGACAACGAGGTGGCAGATCTCGTAGCACTGAGGGCAGCCGAGGCAGGCCAGGCGGACCTACAGGGAGGGGCGGCAGAGGCTACACTCCCCAGAGCTCTGACGGCTTTGGGGGTGGACGCGCTAGCCCGGCCTTCCGTGGTGGTCCATCTGGCAGAAGCGATTCCCGAGGCCGTGCTGGCACTCCAGGTCGCGGTGGCCGTGGCGGCGGCCCAGTGATTTTTGCCGAGGGCTCCCCTGCTAATATACCTCCGCGTCTTGATGATGCCAGTCATGCTTCGCTCGTAAAGGCGTTCAAGTCTTTGAAAGTCATCCCAGATCGGCCTCTGCGTCCTGGATATGGAACGCTAGGCACTCCAATCACGTTGAGGGCTAACTTCTTCCCCGTGAAGCTTCCTAAGGGTCCTATCTTTGATTATGTTGTGGATATCAGCCCGAAGACAGATATCAACCGCATTAAAGCACGTATTTTTGAGCTCCTGGAACAGAATCCTGCGGTTACGCCGCATATTCCATACATAGCTCATGATCGCAGCCAGCGCTTGGTCTCTGCGAAAAAGCTACCTCAGCCGATGAATGTACAGGTTCCTTTCTTCGAAAGCCCGGACAAATCCCCGAAACCAGGTGCAAGGGTTTATATGATCAACATCAAGTTCGAACGAGAGCTCAACCCAGCTCGATTAACAGAGTACGGCCATTAATTCTCTCTAATCTATCTGACTTTTTTCCCGCCAGGTTCATGAGCGGAAAGGCGGAATCTCGAGACTATGATCCACTACCCTTGGTATCTGTCCTCAATCTTGTTCTCCAGCAAAATGCTAGTCGTCACGGCGTTCGGGTTGGTAAGAACCGATATTTTTTCCCAGCCTCAAGCCAGAAAGTGGGTCTTGGGCCTGGCGTGGAAGCATTCCAGGGATTCTATACATCGGTGCGACCCTCGTACAAGCAGCTCCTCGTCAATGTGTACGTATATCGTCTTTTTTGAGCCTCCTATTCAATCTTTCCTAGGAACGTTTGCATGACGGCATTCATTGTTCCAGGAAACCTCGCTGAAGCTCTCCAGAGCTTTTCGCGTGGCTCTCACGGTGCTATGCCCACCTTACCGAAATCTTTCGGCAGGATGAGAGTCAGAACGAAGCATTTAGGACACACGAGGCCGATTAAAAGAATTGGAACAACGTCTGCCCGAAACACCAAGTTCAATTGCGATGAATTGGGAGGTGTCGTCAGTGTCGAGAGGTACTTTGAAAAGAGTAGGTTTGCACCTTGTTTGATAAACCCTACTGACCTCGTCAACAGAACACGGTATCAAACTCAGAAACCCCACCGATCTCCCCGTCATCGACCTTGGAAGCCAAAAGAAAGAAATCTGGGTCCCCGCTGAACTGTGCGATATCATACCAGGCCAACCTTACGGGAAATTGAATGACAGGGAAACGGCGCAAATGATACGCTATGCATGCAACCCACCAAGATCCAACGCCGAGGCTATCGTGAACCAAGGCTTTTCTAAACTTGCCTTATCACCTGTTGGAATGCCTGTGGACGGGTTCGGTATCAGCATCGATATTGAAATGACTGTTATCCCTGCTCGGGAACTTGCCCCGCCGCGACTGTCATACAAGGCCGGAAAGCCTCCCAACGTCAGTAACGGGAGCTGGAACATTCTGGACGTCAAGTTTCACAAGGGAGCTCAGGTCTCGAGTTGGTGGGTCATAGTTGTGCGAGATGGTGTCAATATGATTTCTGGTCCGGACGATCCCAGGTTGGCGGCTTTAGTCCAGGGATTTTCGAGGAAATTGGAGCGGAGTGGGGTGGTCATGCCACCCGGTCGTCCACGTTTGATCCCTATCGCCCTCGTTCCTGAAAGAACCGACCCGAATCGAGTTAAAGCTATTGACAGTATCAGATCGGCGTTCAAGGAAAATCTTTCCAAGGTACAAGGGCACAAACCAAGCTTCGTACTCGTTTTATTGGAAAATCGGGATAATTACATATATCCTGCCATAAAGGTCGAATTGAATTTGTTTACTCTCCAGGATTTTCGTGTCTCATGCTTTGTTTTTCTAGCGCATCGGAGACGTGGAGCTTGGGGTACATACGGTCCACATGCAACTTAACAAGGCTTTGACGGATGAAAGGAAACAGGATCAATACCTTTCTAACGTTGCATTGAAGGTAAACACGAAGCTCGGAGGTGTCAATCATCTGGTACGAAGATTTTTTCACAATCACAATAAGTCTGACCATGCGCGCAGCTCGACGACGCTGCTATGAAATGGCTGACAACAAAGAAGACGATGATGGTGGGAATCGACGTAACCCATCCGGGTCCAGGGAGCAGGGAAGGCACTCCGTCTATCGCTGCCCTTGTAGCCAGTGTCGACGACTCTTTCGTCCAATTTCCAGCCAGCTTGCGTATTCAGAAGAGCAAACAAGAAGTGGGTTGCACCTGTCTCCCACCTGGTTAGTCCTGATGCCATAATCGTGATAGATGTTGGGAGAACTTGACAACATGCTCGTGGAGCGGCTACTTGCCTACGAGAAGAAGAACAAGAAATTACCAGAGAGGATAATTGTCTTTCGTGATGGTGTCTCTGAGGTAAGACAAGATTCTGATGTAAGAGTACTTTGGTTGATTGCATTGTGCTTGGTAGGGTCAATTCGACACAGTTATTCAAGATGAATTACCACAGATCCTTGACGCCTTCAAAAAGCTTGAGACTAAGGAAAGGAAGACGAAGTATCGGCCTCAATTATCTATCATCATCTGTGGGTGAGTCATATCTTATCATTATATCATTTGACTCCTTGAGTAATTGATTCGCAGTAAACGCCACCATGCAAGATTTTTCCCAACCGGTTCGCAGTTCGCCGACCGGAACGGCAACACGCGTCCGGGCACTGTCGTTGACAAAGGGGTTACTGCAGTGTAAAATTCTTTTTAGATGTACTTCGTCACGTACTCATAGCTTACGGATAGGTTTGACTTTGATTTCTACCTTCAAGCGCACGCTGGCCTTCAAGGAACCGTAAAAGCCACGCACTATACTGTAGTGTATGACGAGAATCGGTTCACAGCCGACGATATCCAGAGAGGCACCCACGACACCAGCTACCTGTATGCTCGCGCTACAAAGGCTGTTAGTCTCATCCCGCCCGCGTATTATGCTGATCTGGCCTGTGAACGTGGCCGGTGCTATTTGAACGACTTTTTGGTTGATGATAGGACTTCGACGTCTGGGCGAGGAAGGTATGATCGTGAAGAAGAACGTAATCGAGTATTCCAAGCTGCGAGAGAGGCATGGGGTGAAGGAGTAAGACCGTCCAATATCTCAAGATGTCCAGTTTACTGACACTTGCTCTGATTAGCTTCATCCTGACATGAGAGAGAGCATGTTTTATATCTGAGCCAACCTCCTGAAATGTCTGAGGATCAGTGTTCGCTGTTTTGATCTTTTTGTAGTTTACTGATACCGTACAATTCGAACGTCCGTTACTTTCGGTGTACTCATGTGGTGGCCTCATTTCCCTTGGTATTAGTACCTCCTGAGACATGTCGTTTCCGTTTTTGGAGTAAGGAACCCCTTTGCTAGCCCTAATATACAAAGGTCCGTGGTGAGTTGCAATTCTTAAAGTGCTAGGAGCTCCGCGACGCGTCGTACAAAACGCGAATCTCCGTGGAAAAGAACGATACTAACCTACCTGTCCATTGGGAGGGAGGGTGATTCACATTCACCGCATGAACTCGACACTTGCTTTCCCTTCAGTGGAAACAAATCCGAACAAATTTGTTTCACAGAATATCTTCCAGTAATTCAAGTGATCATTTCAACTTGATCCAATCCATACAATAGTCATACTACTTGATTTCAACAGGTAAATTTTATGTCTTTTTTTATGTCTTTTGAATCGTCATCTGGCTCCAAAAAAAGGAAATTATCAGGCTGAGGATAAAATCCAGAAATTCCAATGTTGAAAACATAGTCTGTTGAGTAGATTAGGTCTCCAGTTTGATATGCTTCCTCATGCCTACAAGAGGAAGACGTTAAAATAAGAACATCAGGATCCAAAAGAACTTACTCTTTCTGGATGTGGCTCTTCATCTGACTCCACTTGCCTTTGTAGCGAGGCTCCTTACATCTAACGCACAAGAGGCCATCCTCAGACCATCTAAGAGATTCAACAGCAAGTCCACGGATACGTTCTAGTTCAGAATCACTAAGTTTTGCACGTGTCATGCGCGGGCTCTCGCTGCGAAAGTCATGCTTAATAGCATGCTGAATCTGTGTGTCGATTTCAGTGAGAAGAGAAAAGATCAATGATGGCAAACAAACTGACTGCTGCAGGCCATGACATCAAAATTCGCTTTCCATCCATTTTTAGAATCGAACATTCGTGACACTCAACAATGAAAGAAGGCCATTGAACATCCTCCCTCATTGTAGTGTCAGGGTCAAACCCAGCCACGTCCAGAATGGCTTTTGCAAGAGAACATGCCTTGTCAGAGAAAAATATTCTTTCGCCATCCAGATTCCATAGACTTCGTCCGTGGCGGACGCTATCTGTCGCACAGTGATGCTTGAGCACCTCAGGATACTGAGTTACACTGCATTGTCTCCAACAAGAGAAGAATGTCGTCGCAAGTGAAAGAGGATCGGCACCTTTCAGCTTGCCACTTGGTGTTGTACCAGCGATAAACATGTCCCGGAGTGCTGTATCGCAGTACGTGCGCCAATGCTGAGCTAATTCAAGGATCAAAGACTCTGGAAATTCAATAGTTTCCTCTGTTGGAGCCTTGATAAGGGTCGAAATTGGCTCTGTCGATTCGAGCTCAAAGACCTTGGGGAAGATCATCTTGCCCCAATGCTTTTGTTGCAGATCGTGTAAGCAATCATCCAGAAGACTTCCGCGTTTACTTTGAGCGGCCAAATAGTCTTGTTCCAATTGATAAGCCCTATGCTCCTCCATTTTCTCAATGATGTCGCCTTTGATATTTTGCCATACTAAGAGATTGCAATATGATGAATCGAACACAAGCCTTGGTCTGTGACTTACTACGATCCGTGAGGTCCTTCGGTTGCCAAACAGATGGCCAACTTTTCATATTTGTAACCGTTTTGAGTTCCTTTGCCCAACCTAGCAAGCATATTCAGTAATGGGGGAAAGAGGTTGAATAAGGAACTCGCCAAGATCAGTTAACCTCTGTGTAATACTGATAAGGCAGATTAAGATAAGGAGCAATGAAAGCTCGCGACAAATATTCACTTACGCCTCGTACCGGCGCTCGCGGATTTCGGAAAATCGAGCGGCACGGTTATTCTCTTGTTCTCTAAGCCATTGCTCACATAGTCGACCGTGCTTTGGTAGCTTGATAAAGGGTCGGGAAGTTTAAAAAAAACAAACAACTGACAGTAATCCGACGTTCTCTTTCATCTTTCAGTTCCTGTAACCAAATTGCCTTTGCCCTACTGTCAGGCTTGCGTTTGAATTCTTCAAGGATTTGGTATGCGGATGCTTCAAAGATCAACTGACAAGCATAAACTCGAAACATTTCGGCTGAGAAAGGAGTAGGTTGACGTTAACATTAATCATACATCAATTATAAAACATTGCTTTACTTTTGGACCGCGAGTCGAGTGAAGGTAGCACAGGCAGAATATCTGGATGTAAATTCGTGAAATTATAGAGCCTAGGTCAGGAAAACAACTTTTACTACATGTCAAGACCAGCTTGAACAGATTGCTCACCGAATCAGCCCTTTCTTTTTAGTGATGCATGGACCACAGTAGCATCGACGGATGGACCACATGATATATCGTCCTTTTCCCTTGTTGCAAGACTTGAAAAAGGATCAGTCGCAGTAAAGCGGAACAAAGGCCGAGTGAACAGACGTCACAGAGTGGGGCGAAGATGAGGGTAGCAAATTGCGTTTCGTTGAGGTCATCGGGACAGTCGGGGAAGTCGTCCAGGTTCAGTCGCGCTTGTTTCCAGACATATTCAACCGATTTTGTCATCAAGATACGCCGAAGAGCCTTGCACATTCTGGAGAGAGACAAAACCTCAATAGGAGTGAGGTACATAAAAATCTGAGTAAATCATATAAGAGTCAAAGGTTTATGGAGCCAAATTAACATCTACCTCATGGAGGATGTCAAGGGGCATTTCAACAATATCCCTCAATGCTCCTCGGCGTCCCCGTACATTTTTCAACTGTAAACTGGGATGAAGAGTTGACACATTTGGCTTTGACTGTTTACGACGCTTCCGAGGTTTAACAGGCTCTTCGTCACTTTCAGGATCTGTCCCTGGCGAGTTCTTTCCAACTTGAATAGCCGAATCGGATTCGAGTGACTCCGTGTCAGCAGCTGGACTTGTTCTGGCTGCCGTAGAGCCGGCAAGGCGAGTGGAGCGTCGAGGCATAATGACTCACAAAGTTAGGATATCGCCAAAAAAATACACAATGGCGTGTTTTTTATGCGAAGCTTTTGTTTACAGTCGTTATAAAGGTGATTAATGTTGACGCGCATCACGTGAGCTTCACGTGGTCGAGACTGTCGTGTGTGTGATGATCGAATTAATTTCATCTGGACTTTTACCTTCAGCTCATAGGTAGACATTGTATTCTTTTTGGTCCTCACCAATACGGCACTACGATGCTGTGTAGTTGTCAATGACGAACGAGCCACCCGCCTATAGATGAATCCCTTATATTTGCTTTTGATTCCAATCTGTCCTCTTTGACCTTGCTCAACTACATCAAATTCAGCCTGTAATATATATGGGTGGCACATTGTAGTTTGAAGTCCTAAGTACAGAGCCCAAAAGGTTCCAGCCTACCTCAGATTCCTGATAAATCTACCTTTCACTCCCGGATACAGAATTCTTCGCAGAGCCATCAACTTAAAAGATAGAAAGGGATATGTGGTGACATTCAAAAGGCCTTTAGTTTTGCATTTATGGAAGTGGAATGGAGTAGAAAGTAGACTTGACTGTTTCCTGAGTTCATGGTAAGGAAGGCAGTCTATCGTTCTACACTCGTACTTCCTTGTCCTTGTCCCAGCTTGTTGAAACAGCTTGATGTTGAGGATTTTCGTCTCCATGGCGATGCAGGAGAAATAATCGAAAGATCTCATTACAGGTGCTGGGCTTCAATATAAGTCCACCTCTTACAACAGAAAGCACAAAGACGGACGAATCCAGAAGAAACAGATCACCCCGACACGGAGCCTATTCTTTTTGGCACAGTACAAGAAAATCAGGGCACGAACGTCATGACGAGAAGGAGCACCACTATCGAATTTGCGGTTAACTTGCATATAGCATTACGCGCCTTTGAAATATCAAAGCAAATCTATGAACGACATTTTCCATGTCGGCGATAACAATACAATGAGAAGGAATATGAGACCATAAAGAGCCAAGAGCCGGAACCAAAAATCAATCACTCAGCAACGTGAAAATTCCCTCCTCAGCTGCTCTGCCCATGCCATCACAAAATACACAATTCCCGCCGGTAGAACACATTTGACACCGACCTCTTTCCAATCCCACCTTCTCCCACCCCATGTACCGCCACCCCACCGCTTCCAATATCCAGTCTTGCTTTTCTTTCCTGCATCCTTCTCTTGGCTATTCCGTTCATCCCGATCTCGATCCCGCACCTCCCGTGTCTCCCACCACAGGTTACTTGTGACCCATATTTGCACACCGCGACTTATACACGTTGTTGTTCCGATTACGGCCCAGGTTACAACGGGCCTCTTCTTATGCTCAAGTATTGCGCATGTCAGCTGCGTTGCCGGCCAGCAAATGCCTTGCAGTGCAAGTAGCCGAATTAGTGTTGATAAGGGTGAATAATACAACCGCCATCTCGTCAAGAGTCCGGTGGTTAGAGAAAGACACTGCCAGCCGGTAAGTATAGCCCATAGAGCCGAAACTGCATAGTCGACACGTTCAGGAGCATGCGGACCTTCAGGAGGTCGGTAGACACAGTATATGTGGTAGAGAGCACCAAAGACGGCAGGTACTATGGAGAGGAGACGAGAGAATTCAAAGAGAAGGGGTGTTAGTCGTTGTTGAAGAGTATTAGGAGGCACAAGCGGCTCTGAGGCGTGAGTAATCCGTGCCGTAGGCAGATGTCGGGGCTAATTAATATCGTTGAATATCAATTCTGAGAGATGCATGAAAGTTAAACGCACTGGTTCGTCAATCTCAGTCTCCGTCTCTCCAGCACCATCTTGTCCTGGTGTTGTGCATATCGTTTTTGGCCGCTCCCGATGCCGAGAGGAAGTACCGATGCCAAATATCCGGTTTCGCAGTCCAAAGCCCAATACGGGTGGAGGATTCTTTGCAGGCCCCGACCACGACATGCGTCCAAGGCCCTCGTCCTCTTCTCCTCGATCATCCTCACTCTCGCTGTAAATCTGTGCTGACAAGCGGCGAGAGTAAGGGCTCTGAAGCGATGTAGTGTTGAGATGTGGGGTCGAGTTTGACTTGAGATCGGGGAACTTGGGTGGGGCGGGGCTGGTTTCCCGTGCAGAATACGCCGGAGGCATATCGACCGACATGAAGAGGAGCTTTTGCGATGAAGAATAGCTGAGTTCCTCGAAATATTTACGTGTTCTCCGCCGCGAGCACGTCTGGGAAGCCGAGCTCGCGTAGTGTTTTGGGAGAGGGTTCTCCCGCGGTTCCTCTGCGTCAAATTGAATGATGGTCGCTAGAGGTGCTGGAAATGGAAGAGATAAACGACGCGAGACCAGCTTGTAAGGCCTACACCGTGCTTGATCTTGCAAAGGGCTTTGACTGGTGGGGCAGAATTGCAGGGATTGGATAAGTGTGAGTTGTAGCTTATATGAAAGTTTTCTTACATTCTTCTCCTTCCTGAAAGAGTATGAAGATAATGCTATTATGACACACAATTTACGGGCCGCAATTAAGAAATTAAGGTCGTGGAAGGGGAAGAATTCAACAGTTACATCATGGGAGAGCCAAACCCTAGCAGACCAAACCTGTCATCACAACATTCGTCAACGTCAACCTTTAAAATTTCTCTCCCTCTTCGGTCCATGGCTGCCCAACCGGTTAACTGGAATTATCGACTTTGACGGTGGCTTCTATTGCTGTGATGCGCTCCCAACCCGAGGATATTCAAAGGATTTCAGGCTGCCCTAACAGTGACATGTACTTATCTCGCTCAAAATAAATATCGTGAGGGAAAGAAGAGTTTCTTCCGTTAAGGGCTCAATACCTTGTGATGATTAGCAGGTGACGTTTACTTGCACTCGATGCCAATATTGCTGGTAGAATTGTATAACCCTTGCTGCAAAGATGGAAATGCGATTTTCATTGAAATTGCTCTGGCCTACGACATTTTCCGTCGATGGCTACAGAGTACAAACACTATTTGTTGACTTCTAATATGTACAGGACGTGTACTAGTTCTTTCCCAAATGGTCCATCAAGTCAGTAGTACTTATGTTCTCGATGCCGTACTTATGCCTGATTCTTCTCTCAGCCTGATTTGGTATGTCCACACTCAACAAAATCTTCCTATTGTTTCCCATCTATAACTTCAAAAAAGCTCCAAGGAAAACCCACCAGTTCTATAATCAAAACGGAGAAAGCGGTCATCCTGCCGGAAAACTCGGAGTCTAGATTCCACCAGTCCCTTGTAGAATGCTTATTGGACTTGATCATACGCTTCATCAGAGGAACGGATAATTCTATCGAACGTCAACATATCGATTACTATATCTCTGGTCGGCGATCCCGTCCACACCGATGGCCGATTTCCAATTACGTCAGGGAAATATTTCCTGGACATTTGGAAGCGCTCTTGTGTGAATTCTGAGACTATCTCAAAAGCCCAGGAATTCTCTTATGAGCTCCTTAAAACTTTGTGCGCTACTTGTCTTGTCCTTGCTTCTCTTTATTACACTTGATAACCAACGATGCTCCGGGCGACTGACTAATTCCATGCACTGGCAAGACCGTCGGAATGCAAGAAACAAAGCTAAAGTCATCGACACCGAGTTCCTGATTGCAATCCAAGGATCACTTGATCCACACGTGTCAGGCTCAAAGGTTCTCGAAACTCTTAATGCACGTCAACTCTCTCACAATTTTGTCAATATATATATATGAAGCAATTGACCATAGACAATCCAAATCCCCACTATCCAGTGTGATTCCCAATGGAATTGAACGACGAGGTCCTCTCATATAAGCTTGCTACCACGGCAGCTGCTGTGAATCACAATATTCTCCTCCATTCACAGATCCAGCGAGCGAAGACTCTCTTGTCTGATGCAGAACATAGCCTTTCGGAACTGGATGGAGCACTTGAAGCCATCATTGCACGACGAGATGCCCAAAAAGACCTCATACACAAATATCGCATAGCGCTTGCACCTCACAAACGTCTTGCTCCTGAACTCCTTTCCGAGATATTCCTCTGCTGTATCTCTACCACGTCCTCCGACTTCACACTCAGTATCCCACCAAAAACTAATGATGCACCTTGGGTATTGGGTCAAGTATGCGCTGGGTGGAGATCCGTCTCTCGTGCTGATCCGCGGCTCTGGCATCCAACAAAAATTAGTATCCATGACAGACTACCTCGTCATCTCGCACATGCTTGCGAGCTTCTTCCTCCTGTAGCCAGACTCGCGATCACGTTCAGCGGCCCTGCAGCTCTGCTCCAAACGGCACTTATCCCTAACCTCTGGCGCATTCAGGATTTAACCTTACGAATGACAATCACCGGATATGATGAATTTTTCCATAACGTGTCTCCCAACGATTTCGCTGTTCTACAATCGGCTGATTTCAGTATAATCGATGGAGCCTCTGAGAATACTGCCATGCGATGGGAGCGACCAGGTGGAGTTTTCAGTCTGGCGAGTAGGCTCCGACAGGTGAAGATAGAGACAGCTGGAGGATTTCCTATCTCGAAGCTTGGAATCCCTTTGGAAAAAATCACGTCCTTGAATATCAGCGGCGTAAAAAAGCTCAATGCTCAAGCGATCGTCTCCATCTTACGAGATTGCCCTTGGCTTGAGAGTTTGGATGTCAGTTTCTCACCATATGATACAGATCCTTTGGAAAGAACCCTGTATCTTCCCCGTCTTCAATCTCTCCGTGTTCGTCATTATCTACCCTTCTATTTCCAGCATTGGAGCACTTGGGATAATCTGTCGTCCCTTAATCTACTCTCCGTTCTGAATCTTGACAGGTGCACGCTTGTCACCATACTCAAACGGAGTTCGAATCTCGTAGAGCTACATTGTCATTGTCCAGAAGAGGGTACAACGATGCCATTGACTCTCGATCTACCTCTGCCTAGCTTACGAAAACTGTCTGTGACAAATGTGGTTGACACTTGGCTTTTTGATTCGCTAATTGTTCCTTCACTCCAAGAGTTGCTCATCCAATCAACCCGTGGCCCTCTCGACTCAATCGCCGTCCGTAATCTGCTTGTTCGTTCCGGCACCCGATTATTAGTATTCTGGTTTCAGTCGACACATCCACAACAAACAGCCTCCCCTCATGGTTTCCGCGATCTCCTTGACGCCATTCCGTCGGCCTTGCATTTTGAAGACACGCATACCTTACTCAACGAGACACTTTTGAGGCATATTGGTTCTGGCGCTCTTTTGCCGTATCTTGAATTTCTGCGTTGTTGGCCTGAGACGCAAGAGGCATTTTTGGACATGGCAGAAGCACGTGTCCGGCGTTCAACAGAGACGTCGCAGCCACTTAGGACACTGCAACAGGCATTTGGCGTGTCGCAAACCGGAGTTCGCGTTCCTCGTCTGACTTCGGTTTCGTATCTACGCTTAGGAACATTACTGACGAGAGATGGTCTGATTTGCTCATTGTACCCGCTATCTACCTGGGGCGAGTAATATTTTCAAAGGTGTGTGTGTGCAACTACTATGCCACAGTGACCAGACATCAACAAGCCTTTGTGTAGTGGCATTGTTGGCTCCCCGAAGATCTCGACTTGACCTTTGTGGTAGAGAATAATCTGTCCTAGTTATCTGCTAGTTTGCAATGGAAAGCAGATCACGCGTCTTCAAACAATTTGAAGATACTGTGTCGTTCACTGAACAGCTGATAAATATCATACAGGTATGTATTCGTCAGAATCTCTCGTTGCAGGTGCTAGTGCTAGCAGCCTTATCATGACAGACGAGGTGAGACTCAGTAGAAAGGGCGAAAAGATTTGTCTTCGCGAAAGAAGACAAAACTGATAGGCAACGCCATCTACAACCGTAATAAAAAAACTTCCGCCAACGCTGCGAGGGGGGCAAGCGACTCTTCTGCGCAAACTCCGAATAAAATAGCATCAGGCCATGATCTATGCACCGTGCCAATATATGCTAACCACGATCAAGTCGGGCCTTGCACCGTATATAAGATAATTTGAAATGATTGCATTATACTATAGTAGTTAGTACAAATACTCGCTTTCCATGACATAATTACTATTGTTGGTTTTATTGGTTGCGTACTCAGTACTCAGTACTTACATAAATCAAATGGCATATGTAATATGTCCAATGCAATTGATTTAGGTTCGGGTAGACGTTAGTCCCGGCTGAGCAAACGCGAGGGAGTGCAGTTCATTTTGGTTCCATGCCTTCTCCGTGACGGGTCCACCGAATATCCGCACATGGTGTTTGAGCGGAGAAAGCCAAATGCACCCAAGTTGTGCGCGTCCCGTGAACGGTTGAGTCTGCCCCTGTAGATTCTACTTAGGCCACTTATAGTATTTACTTACCATTTATGGGGATACAATATCCTGTCATAGATTCTCAGGAATGCATTTCGCAAGGTGCGAGACGCCCTATTTGCGACCAAAGGTACCACGATACGTACTGCCAGTGGAAAAGAGCTCAAAGACACGTCCTTCTGAGAGGATAGAGATCAAGATAGTGAGTACTACGACGAGAAGGCATCGATGTGGTAAGTTTGCTACAGGCAAGTAGAGCGTCCACGATGCATGAGCGTAAATATTTATCGAGTCACATAAGTAAGAACCAAGAGAAAGAAGTTTGATCTCCTGATGATTGAAAAAGACTCGTGGTCAGCATCGTGAGTCGTGGATGACTGACGATCTAAGTATAGCCCACCAATCAATCTTATCTTTCCTCCCTGTTTTACAGACGTTGCCCGGACTCCAGATTTCATAGTAACCTCAATGAATCATCGAAAATGGATTAGCTAGACTTATATGGGCGTCATGTCACAAAGAAGATGCTGATTCTGCCAAACCTATTTATTTGGAGTCACAAAGATCTGGAGATCTCTCATTCACACCATGTCCAGCAACAACCCACAGTCTGATGCAGGTGGCGAATGGCACACAGTGAATCACAGCAAACGAGGTCACGGTACGAGTCGTGGCAGAGGCCATCATCTTCCTACGTCGTTCAGTGGAAGAGCCAATCGTCAGCGGACAGTGCCTCGTGGTCCACATCCACCGTCTCCTGGACCTATACTCGGCGTGGGGGACTATTTGGGCACTGGAGACTCATATCTAGTTGCGAATGTTTTGCCGCAGGAGCTTGCGGACGGTGCCTTTGAGAATATGCGGGCGGAGGTAAAGTGGAATATCATGCATCATCGAGGTACGAGATCCCGGTAACTCCTGACGGGACAAAACTTATGTATATTCAACAGGAGGTGAAGTGCCTAGACTTGTTGCAGTAGAAGGTGAAGTTGCAGAAGACGGCAGGTGAGAATAGCCTTGTTACTAAGCTAGCAACTTTTAAGAAGACTGTAGTTTTCCACTTTACCGTCACCCTGCAGATGAATCACCTCCTCTCTCTCCGTTCTCACCAACTGTGGCGAAAATTCGTGATCATGTCCAGAAGGTACGTATACTAATAGGATTGCAACAAGCGTCACACTTGCAACTTGAACGATGTTAGGTACTAAATCACCCCGTTAACCATGTCCTCATCCAACATTACCGCTCTGGAAGAGATTATATATCTGAACATTCAGATAAGACGATAGATGTCGTGCGCGGATCTAACATTGTCAATGTCAGCATTGGCGCACAGCGCGTCATGACTCTCCGCGAAAAAGGACCGCCAAGGAACGGAGCTTCACCGCCTGAAGAAGAGGAGAAAGTTCCCCGAGAATCGCAACGCATCCCCCTCCCGCATAACTCGATGTTTGTCATGGGACCTGAGACGAACAAGAAGTGGGTACACGGGATTAATCATGACAATCGCGCACTGAAGTCCAAATCTTCTGCTGAGCTGTTTAATAACGGCGAACGTATTAGCCTAACGTTCCGTCATATCGGAACTTTCTTGACCGCGGATGAAAGCAAGATTTTTGGACAGGGCGCGAAAGGAAAGAAGAGGACGACGGCGCGGCCCGTCGTTCTTGGGGGAAAGGAAGGTGGGGCGCTTATTCGTGCGTTTGGGGAAGAGAATCATAGGAATGATTTTGATTGGGACAAGAATTATGGAAGAGGATTTGATGTCTTGCATTTCAATGTGCACGATTGACGCGTAGTACGGAACTTTCAAGTTGAAACCTTTTCATAATAACCCATTCGTTCACTCAGATATTTCCAAACAAGATTACGGGCCAACTAACCTTCTTGATGCATGTCTATCATCGGGTATTCCGAGTCTACCTTTGTGCGAGTTATCGATTACGACAACCTGCTCGGAGACATCAGCATCCCTTGATCCTTTGTTTTCTCTGTCCTTCAACAAGTCTGTCTCAATAACTCGAATATTCAAATGCTCATAATGTTAGACTCGAGGCAACTAATCCTCAAAGACATGAAGACGGGTTTTCGATTGTCGCTTCATCTTGAAACTTGTAAGGTGGTTAATGGAACCCTGATGAGCCTATCAGGAAGCACGCGTGACGAACCATTCCAAAAGAAGATCAAATCAAGCGTCGGGGTTCAACGGCGGAAGTATTTTCCAGCTCGAGCCGTCACCGTTTCCGTCCTCGCTCTCGTGCAGAACGTTCCTCCAGCAGCACATACGCCCGCTTAAGCTTGTTGTCTTCTTCGCTTCTGAACGCCGTGTCGGGGAAGATCGTCAGACAGTTCAGAGGGTTAGGGTTACCTAAATGGTAAGTCTCTTTCTACCTGCCCCATATGGGCATGGTTGAAGTCCAGGAACGACCACTGTCTGGGAAAGATGCTGCCTGGCGTTTTGGTTCCCACCGCCATCAGTTTGGCTATTTTTTCCCCCAGTAAAGGCAGGAACACGAGGCTAAGTCGTCATTCACGAGGCCAACGCGTTCGTCTCCCGTGCTCATCCCGTCGACACTATCTCCTGCCTGCTCAGCGTCCTCCACCCTGACTATTGAAGAAAATCAAAACAAATAACGCGTCACATTCTTAACGACTCTTTTTCTCACTTGACTCGGTCAATGAACTTTTATTCACGAACATCACGACAGTCGCTCCCCGACCCGCCTCAAGGAAGCTCATCGAGCCCCGGAAGCTCCCCAATCGGCCAGGCAGAGCTTTCGGAGCAACCTTCCTCCTCGCGTCGTAGGACGTCCAAAGATTCGGAGGGCTATCCGTCATGGCTCCCGGGAAGACCGCTGCCACCCGCTCCAACGTCCACCTTTGACTCGTCAGTGGGCCTAACAGAGCGCCCTCCTGGTGATATACCTCCACCTCCATTCGTGGGAGGCCGCAGGGCCACGCCACGTTCTGTGCGCATCGTCAGTCTGCAGGACCCTCGACGCGAACCTACTGATCAAAATCGAGTCGCAAATGGCACTTGCAGGTGGTCTAGAGCTACTGACCCTTCAGTTACGCCTGCTCTACCTTCCTCGGGCCCACACGATGCACCTCGCGCCCAACAGCCTAGGTTTCGCACGAGAACCATAAACCTAGATCTGTTACGAAATCCTACGTTCAAGTTCCATCTCTATTTCTATCTTTATCCACTTCTTATCTTCGCCCACATTCCTCTACAAACTTTTTTCGACTTCAATGCTGTCTACATGTTGATTCAGTGAGTTAACTTTTCTCATGAAGTTCTTCTGGAGATGCTGATTCGGTGTTCCTAGGGTTTCAAAGTTTCCGAACCCCCAAAGTCCAGGCGTGCCAGGTTCCGGAAGAAACTGGGCACTCGGTGCTACTGCGTACATCGCATGCTGGCTCGTTTGGATCTTTGTGGTTTTTGTGATATATGAGCTTATTTATTCTTTCGTTCGTCGATGGCGCGTCAGTAAGTATCGATTTGTCTCGTACTCAAAGACTACCCAATTTATATCCTCATTTTCCAGAACGTCCTCTCATGATCCCAATCTACCTTTCATCTTCGAGTTTTAGCTTGGTTGCGATAACATCGTACACTAACTTTTGCTTCTTGCACTATATCCGATTCTCCGCCTTTGTTGGCGAATATGGCAGTATCCGCGACGGGCTCGCCGAGACTTTCTGGTTCTATTCACAAAACCTTCCTACGGTTGCCTTACTGCTCCCGCGTGCGGGGCTAGCACTGGCACTACTTTTGTCCTTCTCGACGCCTCAAACAGGCGAAGTTGCACTAATCGATGCGGGTATCCATCTCCGAGACTCGACTTTCTTCCGCACCACGGATGGAACTCTAACGAATTATGCCCATGGAATCCTTATTGCCAATGCTGCATGGACAGCTTGGCGTGCACTCATTCTAATTACTAGCTGGTAAGGAAAATTGCATGCTTCCCGTGAAGAGGCCTTGACATGGTCAATGTTAATTTGCCCAATTAGGATCGGACTATGGATCGTTAGTGGACAAGGTTGTGCAGGGCTCTGTGGGCCTCGTTATCGTTGGGAAGAGGAGGATGCAGAAAAGAGACGATCGTGCTATAGTGACGACGTTTCCTTGGATGATGCCATTCCCTGGAGCTGGCGCGAACGTACCCGCAAGCGAATCCAGGACGCGTACGATTTCTGCCTCACTGTACGCCCGTCGTCGTGGAACCGCAAAGAGGCTACGGAGAGGACAGCGTTAGGTGCTAATCCTAATGGCGATAGTGAAATGTCCGATGGCATGGAACAGGTTCTGGCGGATATAGGCTTACCTTCGGTTCCTCCTCCTGCACGACGGGGAGCCCTGTCCGGTGACCTGTTTGAGAGCCCACAGAATGAAAGGTCGGCACCTCCGATAGACGTCTCGGAAGTCATTCCAAAAGTCGCCAAGCGTTCGTCGAAGGACAAACAGATTGCTGGTCCACCTGAATCTCTGGCGGCCCTGTCATATCCATTTACCGCCGCCGGCGCGTGTGTATCGTCCTCAGACAAAGTGCCGTTCCCGCCGTCTCCCGTGCCTAGCAGAAGCAAGAAGGCTACAAGCCGGAGGGATGGAACCGGAAGTCGAAGCGGTACCAGTGCCGAAGATGAAGAGGATGATAACGAAGACGAGGAAGACGAGGACGATGATGGCGAGGACGACGATGACGATGACGATGACGATGACGACGAGGAGGAGGAGGAAGAAGAGAGTGAAGAGCCTTCTTCAGGCAGAGGCTCTGAGTCCATGTCAAGTCTCGGGCAACCTGTAGTCTCTCGCTATCCTTTCCAATATCGACGTCCTGGGCGCGGTAACAGCATCTCGTCAGGCGCGGCTTCTCACCAATCACCCACCTCTCACTCTCGTTCGATGCGATCAAGGGCTTCGCGGGGCACCCAATCTACTGGAAATCGTGAATCGTCGGACTCCCACTCACCTCGGTCACACTACTCCACTTCAGACGCTGCAATCAGCAGTAACAGTGGCATCCCCATGCCTCCTAGGCATCCACAGCAAGGGAAAAAAGGGGGAAGGCAAAGAGCTGGAACAGTCCCCGTTAATGCGCCAGTGTCACCACCGTTAATCGTGTTCCCGACGACGAACCGTCCCAGGACTCACGCACGGGTTGATTCGCATTCGCTTGGTATCGGTTCGGATGAACGCCATAGTTTATCGGACGATGCAGGGTCTGAGGAGTCGCACGAGGCAGCGGAAAGAGAAGACCTCGTAGGTCTCCTTTCGAGCCCGGGTACATCTTTAAGGAACCGCGGGAGCACGGTATCTCAGAACCACCTGCACGGATCACGGTCTAGCTCTAACTCGAGGTCGAATTCTCATACTTCATCGTCCCGTTCACGGGTTCCGTCGTTCTCCGTTTCATTAAGAACCCGAGCACAATCGCTGATGCAAAATATCGGAGCGGCCTCTCAATCGTCACTTGAACTCGTCCAGACTGCTATCCGCTCGCGTGCTAACTCGTCCATGGCCCGACTGGAAGAAGATTCGTATTACTCTGACGGGCGTACGCATTCAAGGTCTGGAAGCGGATCGGTCAGTGCGAATGAGAATTATACATTCGGCCAGCCCATGAGGATGCACTTCCCTGTCCGCGAGCAGGACCGTGTTGAAGAGGAACCTCCTACTCCGGATTTAGAGCCTCAGACACTTCCTTCACTCCACCGTTCTCTCTCTAATATTTCTTTCCCCGGCCCTCGTCAGCGAGCGTATTCTCTATCTCAATCATCAGTGCAATCTCAACGACAGCAAAGCAACCTGGAAACAGCTTCCACCTCACGAGCCTTGTCGACACCAGAGGCATCCGTGACCTCAGGACCGTCGAATCCGGTTGAAATTCCTCATAGCCAGATTCGTGAAAAAGGTGACCTCACGGAATCAGTGACAAGTAGCCCGCCAGACATCAGCACAGCGCACGAATCCTTCGTTACAGCGCCTGCGACGATAGATGGCACTACAGAATCAAGTGGCCGCACGATTCCAAGTTGGGGTGACCTCTCGCACATGGCAGACCGCCCGGATGCAACGTGGCGCCCTGCGTAAACGAACCATGCCCCTTCATCTGGGTCTGATTTACGACCTTTGACATATTTTTTGATTTTTATCTTCAAAATGTATTTGCTCGGCTGGCTCAGTTTTTTATATCCTTCTGGGTCTTCCGTTCTGTTCTCCTTCCATGCGACACATCTCTCCTCCTTTCCGATTCTACTTATCGATTGATAGATCTCATAATATTACTTCGTCATATTACTTATCTCATTTGCAGTTTCACCAGCGTTACCTCTATTCATGCGCAATCTATCATCCTTCACACTCTTCACATGAACTTCCGCAATATATTATGATTTACATGTTGCCAGCTATTCCACCTAAAGTACCTAAAGTACAACAGAATAAAGGACCGTCTTTTCTTGAGTTGAAAGCTCATTATGAAATGTTCAAGCTCAAGAAACTTGCCAGGACCTGATAAGAAACGACTTATTCTTATTTTGATGCCGACAAAGGATCGAGCACTGGCGTCATCAAAGAAAGTTGAATAGGGGAGAGTGGCTTGGACGCCGGTGAGAGACCACCAGCGGGAAGGGGATGTGGAGAAGCACCTGGCATGAGGTGGGGAGGATAGGGCAGGGTGGGCACGCCGAGGGAGAAAGAGACTGTGCCGAAGCGATGAAAGGGTTTATTGTGGAATCTGAAGCCATAGACAGGAGGTAGACACGAAACGACACGAAGCAACGCAGAGAACACGGTGGTACTGTGTGGTAGTTTAAGAAAGCATGACATGTGACCGCGTTCAGGAACGCGTGCACTGTTCGTCTCGTGCCTCACTTTCGCGGACTTACTGTATCATCATTTTATTGATCGCCTTTTGTTCGTCTCACAAAACCTACTACTGTGGCGGGAACTTTTCGCTCGGGTCTAGAAAACCCTCTACAGAGTAGCGGGAATTAGTAGGTCGGAACACTCTGAAACAAATTTACCTTGCTTTGCAATGCTGGTATGTCGTGTTTCTTCACCTCTTACGTGGCTAATCTATAAAATTTCCCTCAAAACAGTATATGCTCTCAGGAAGAGTATCGTGGCTCATTGTGAAAGTCCTCCTGAGGATCGGCTACTGGCACTCCAGATACTACGATTTCTTCAAGCTAGAGCTTCCTTTCCAGGCAACACTTGTACTGTCATAAAGATTGGAGAGCGCGCTCGTGAGGAAGAAGCACTTTCAATGAGACTTGCTCACTCTCTCGGACTTCCTGTCCCAAGAGTTCTGTTTTGTGCCCATACTCAGAAGAAACTGCAATTTGGATGACGTGTATACCAGGAACTATTGTCGCAGGTGTGGCAACACCTTTCGGATAGTGAGATATCTACGATTATGGATGAATTACACCAATGTATTTTTCGCCTTGCGGGAGTGCGAAAATCCTCGTAGCCCAGAGATATCTTCTATCACTGGTACATACATCAAGTCGTTCCGCACTTGCGATGGCGTAATTCCCCCATGTGTTGATAAGTCCGACTTCATTCGATATCTTGTTCGCCCTCGGTACCGTAGGACAGGGGAGAATCAGGCAAAATTTGATCAACAAACGAAAAAAAATTGAACACTTGGCAGATATGTCGCATTCCATTGTGTTTGCGCACGGCGACCTTTATCCGCACAATATCCTCGTGAAGGATGGACGTCTCTCCGGTATCATTGACTGGGAGTGTGCAGGATGGCTTCCAGAATATTGGGATTATACTACTATGATGAGGTTCATGATTCCTTCGTCGTGGCTCTTTTCCATCTATGATAATCCTGCTTTCAAGTATCACGAGGAAACTGATATGTGATAACGTCATCGTCGTTTCGACAGACTCATCTTTTCCTCGCTGATGGATATGTATGTACACGGATATCTAAATCGTACTTGTCCATCTGGAATCTCAGCATGTGTTTGGGATGTTTTGTGCCACTACATCATGTATCCCAATTTGTCCAAAGCTTTTCTTCAAATGTTTGGAGGTTTAACATGAAACTGATTCAGGCAAGGTCCGAATTTTTCGGGTTCGAGTGCTTGGAATTGTCATTCGATGGTGTGTTTGGGCCTTGGCGCATGGCGCCTCACGAACAATGGATGGCCCACCCCATTCGGATATATCAGGCCAAACAAAGTAAACAACAGGAAGTCATTAACCATTGGTCAAAGGGACCTACTTAACGTCATGAACTGTCATGAAATTTTCGAAAATGGCTGTACTGAAACAACAGATGCTTTTCCGTTACATAGTTCCCGTATGTTTCAACCTGAGTGTTACTGCAGTCAGTAAATACTAATACAAGCTTCACTAGAACTTGCGCTTCCCAATGCGCAAATTCACTCTCGACTCTCGTAGTCCTTGGACACAGTCAGTGATGCCTTCGTCGAAGACATTGAACGGAGACGGAGAATCCTAACTTTTCTTACAAGGTCCGAACCCTACCACACAGACAAGCACCTCTTCCTTACCCTCCCCACCGAGTCTCATGCCCAAACCCAACAAACCATCAACGTCCGAGTCGTCAAAATGTACCCCCCGACCAACTCCGTAGTTCTCCTTGTTGACAACCTCAGTCCTCTCCCGGGTGTTCCCCCTCGAATGATTTTGAAGCTTGCTGATCGTCGCTTTGGGTCCTCGCGAGAGGCGTTCTTGAATTATCCAGCGTGGCCTTGGACAGTGGATAGAGAACGAGACTTTCAAGCGGGGCTTCGCGCGTACATACGAGCCCGTGGTCGTCCGCCTCCTCTGAATGACGAGGTAAGTAGTGATGATGATGAACTAGAGGGGGAAGAAGAGGACGAACCGGCGTGGATGAAGGAGCTCTACCAATGGAACCACTTTAATTTTCTTCATCAGAAGGAAAAAACGGCATACTCGTATTTAAGAGATGCGCAATTGCGTGGTCATGTACCCAGATTTTTCGGTGCAGTACGCATTGGTATGTCTTTTGAAAAGGTGCATCCATCGCTTGATCACATTGATGGTCTCATGTTGGAATATATACCCGGCCGAACAATGGGGGAACTCGAACCAGGCATTGACATATCCGACGAAGATGCAGAGGAAGTCTCTCAGAAAGTCCTAACTCTAGGTCGACATCTACGTCACTTCGGCGTCGCGCATAACGATATACACCTCAACAACATCATCCTCCGCACACAATCCAACAATCCAGTTCTCATCGACTGGGGCCGTGCTTGTTTTGAGAACGCTCAGAAAAACTACTCTGCTAAAGAGAATTGGGAAAGTCACTCACACTGCCAAGATTTCGAATCGGATATACGGAAGATCCTTTCGTACCCGCCGGGTCGTCTCGGGCCATGGCATCGATTTAGGACTCCTCATTCTAATGAAGCAAGCGAAGACCTGGCGAAGCAGATCGGTTGGGAATTGGCCAATTTTGCTGTGGGTCCTCGTACGCCCGAAGAGCGGGAGAGATTTTATTATAGGGATGATAGTGTACCCGACAAGCACTCTGGGTTGCTGTGGAGGGTTAGGCCAGGTGTCGAAACTCGACCTATTGATGAACCGTTTGAGCCTCTCATATGAGAAGTAGTGGCGTTGTCAGTGTTAGAATTCTATGTTGATACGCGAAAAGTCAAGGTTGATTGGAATAATCGTCACGATCGATGGCCACCCGTTCTGTCTAGGAAATCTCATTTCTTCTGAGATACCACAAACTCTTTCACAGACAACACACCGCGGTATGAAAAAAAGTATCTAAACCATACAGATTTCCATGTAAAAGATACACCACTACATCTAGGCGGAGCGTCCAACACAAATACGATATACCGAAAGAAATCTATCTATGGATGAGGTACATACAGTACAGTACAGTAGTTAGCGATAACAATACATCCTGGTTTTTATTTATCCAAAAAGATACCCACGGCACAGGTGGAGAGATCAACTAAAGCTGCGCAAACGTCTGCGTCCGCACAAGTCCCTTCTTCTTCGCGTTCTTCTTCCTCTGAAGCACGCCAAGTGCATAATCTGCCTCGTCATCCGAAGCGGGCGGCGTCACCGTTACGTCCTGCCCAGGCCGAGGGCGGTCCTCGGCTGCGATCACGCTCGCTGCGTGTGGGTATAGCGCGGGGTCGTAGGCCTGCAGTGGCGCGGGATATTGCTGCGCATGCGCGGGATATCTGGCGTCGGGTGAGAGCTTGAGGCGTTTGGGACCGGTGGTTGTAGACTCTGTGGGCGTCGAAGGCGAGCGCTCCAGCGCGCGTTTCTTATTCGCCGACATCGGAGGTGGCGGCTTCTCCCCCTGCGCCCTCGTCTCCAAATTCCGTCTCTCCCTCTCCCGGATCTCCTCAAGACGCTGCGCCACACGCTCCCCTGCCTCTTCACCAAGCAACCTCTCCTGTTCCTCCCACTCCTCCTCCATACGTAGCTCATCCTGGACCTTGTCAAGATGCCGAAAGAACGGGGCAAAGTTCTGCAACAGCGCCTCACGTTCCTGTGCGGTGGGCACAGTGTTCCATCTCATCGTCCGATAGGGGTACCCCGTGTTCCTCGTATCGTACTCGTGCATCGCCTGGAGATCTATCGGGCGCAGACGCGCGGTGGCCTCCTCCTGCGGGACCCAGCCCACAGCGAGGAGGCGGTGCATGGACTTGCCGGGGATGGGGATGTGCGGTGTGGTGCGAAGGCGGTATTCATACTCGGCAAGGGCCCTGTAAGGGTCAAATAGCTCTGCGACGGGGCAACTGGAGGACGCAGAGTCGGAATAGGCAAAGTCGCGCACTTTGATGTTGAGCGCGGCGAGGTTTGTGAGTATTTGCTCGGATTCAGGCTCGACGATTTCGGTCGGTGCTGGAGAAGGTGCGCGTGTCGGCGTGAGAACAATCGCAGGCGCAGAGCGCGAACGAGCAAGTGAGAGGGCAAACTTGGCCAAAGAGAGATAGGGCGCTCGTCCACCCATGTCTGCTGAGGTCAGCGCCCCGCGCGCTCGTTTATATCCACTCGACGACCATTGTTCGCGCCAAGGCCAGTCACACGGCCCCGAAATTCTCGGTCATTGCCGAAGTCGGCTACAACTACAGAGTTACATAGCCACTAGGCTGATGATCAAATCCAAACATCGAAATCTCCACATTATAGTCTACCGTGTAAACCAGTTCTCCAGGTTCACGCTCCTTCCCGTGCCTACCAAAAGGACATCAAGTTGAGACAGGAAAAGCAGGATGAATGAACTGACTTTTTCTCCACGTGGCTCTTGATCGAATTCCAGGTACCAATGACGCGCGGCTCCTTGCATCTGGCACACAAGAATTGATCCTGTATTTCCACAGCGCCATGACAAAAGTCCAGAACATCTTGTAATTCAGTGTCACTCAGATTTGCGCGTGACATGTGTGGGCGCTCATTGCAACGTTCATGTCTCAAAGCATGTCGAATCTGTGGATTATCGTGAGAGTGTATCACTGAAAAATGCCAAG
>JAGGAP010000201.1:0-52300 GCA_017657235.1 Termitomyces sp. T73sscA | reverse complement strand
GCGACATCATCAATAATCTCCGCAATCGGCAATAAACCCGCCTCGAGCGCGTCAGCCGAGACGAGCTCCTTTTGCACAGCGCGGAGGAAAAACTCGGCAAGGAGCTGCGCCTCGGCCTCCTTCGCCTCGATCGCGCGCGCCGTAAACTTGTCCACGAGCCGCGAGTGGTGCGCACCAGGCAGGTTCGCTAGGTACATCTCCGCCTCGTCCAGATTGCGTACCGCAAAGAACTCTTTCATGTCCCCTTCGATCTTCTTGATCGCCTGCTCTTCCGTCATCTCGACCGTCGGCGACGACGACGACGACGGCTCGGCCTCCGCCTCCGACTCGCCTTCACCCTCGGCATCAGCATCAGACTCGGTCTTCGCCGCTGCCTCATCCGCCGTCGGCTTCGTGCGCGGCGCAAGCACCAACCGCTTCCTCTGAGGCTCCGGCGCTACATCACAAAAGCATCAGCATCAACCTTAAACCTACAAATCCATCACCACCTCACCTTTTGTCTCCGCCGGCGACGCATCACTGAGCATCGAGAATATATTCGAGCTCGAGCTCGAGCGCGAGACAGACTCGCGCTTACTGTCGCCTCCCTTTTTTGAAAACGCGATGCTCGGGCCAAAAGAAATGGACGTGTTTTTGTTAATCTTGCCGAAATTCGACAGATCGCCCGCCTTGGGCTGCGGCCGGGGCGCGTTGCCGCCGCCAGCCACCGCCCAGCCTCGGGCCCGACTTGCGCGTGCTCGTCGCGGTTGCCACCGCGTCTTGAGCCACCTCGCGACATGCTGATTTGTCGGCTGTAGACGTCCTTTTCTTGCGCGGCTTTCTCCTTGTCCGCCTGCAACTCGTTAGCGTCTAACCCGTGAATGATTAAGCAGAACATACATTCTCGTGTACCTGCGCAATCGTCGAAGGTGCAGCCACGACATTGCGGCTGATCCACTTTTTCTCACGAAGATCGAGTACATCCTGCAAAAGAGTCAATCAACGACGCAACTAAAGAGACCGAACGAACCTGAAGCATGAATTGCACACGGGGACTGACGAGCGTGCTATTCCTCAGCTCCGCAATCCGCGAAAAGTAAGCCATCATGTGGTTAGCAGCCTTGGCCGTATCGACCATCGATCCAATCGTCATCAAAAGCTTACAACAACTCTCGAGGTCCTCCTCGTCGGGCTGATCGACATTGCCCAAGAGTTTCTTCAAACACGTGTGCATGATGCGCTCCGTCAACATCTGGAGCTTTGAACAGCTCGCCGATAAACTTGATCAGCCCGAGACCGCGCCGCTTCGCCTTTTGCGCGGCGTAGTACTCGTCCGAGTACAGCGCAACCTCGGTGTTCCCCTCCTTCTCGTTCGCGGCCCTGACCGCCTGGTCCTCTGCTGCCTTTTTCGCGGCAGCGACAGCCGTGGCCTCCTTGACGGCCCGCCCGTGCTCAAACTCTTCCTGGCACCAGTTCAAGAGGTACTTGCGGAAGAGGTGCCCGCCGGCAATAGCCTTTCCGTCCCGGAGCGTGATACTCTCGTCCTTGACCGCCGGACTAAGCTTCTCCATCATCTTCCTGCACAACCGCGCGTACATCTCTGATCACGTCGCCTCATCCGTCGCCTTTTCAAACACCAGCGCAATAACCTGCATTAGCGTCTTCCCGTCGTTCTCATCCTCCGACTTGTTCGCTCACTCCACGATCTGGTCAGAGATCGAGTCAAACTTTTCCATCGACAGTTTGTTCAGCAACGCCTTAACCTTACGGTCCACAAGCGCGACCTTGTCGTCCTTGGAGCCGATCGTCTTGCGGTTTCACTGGTTCGCAGACACCTCGAGTGGCGCAACGGCCTGGCGGACAGCCCCTGCGACGCACCAGACTGCCCATGGCCGCCGTACCCGTCCCGCCCAGCCTTGTTGCCCTCCCCTCTTTTCTCCTCGCGCTTGCTCCGCACGCGGTTATTCTGCATCGACGTGCCGCCGACACCGCCCTGGCTGGACGTCCGCGTCATCGGTGACGGGCGGCCGGACCTGCCCGCCGATACCGTCCTCGTCGACGCCGCGAACCGGTCGTCGCTCGTGCCCACTGCCAAAGCTGCCCATGGTCGGGAACATGCTCTGGCCAGATTTGCCGAGCCCGATTCCAAGCCCGAGGGCGCCTTGGCGGGCGGGGATAGACGCGGAGCTGCCTTTGTGTCGGCCTGAGCCACCTCGCGAGAAGGAAATGTTATCTTGGTTGTGCCCGGTGCCGGGTTCAATGCCCATGGACACGAGATCAGGGAGGCCTTCAGGTTTTTCCTTGCAGACTTCGACGAACTGCATGAGGAAACGGCGGTCATATCTACGCTGGTTGTTAGCTGCGGGAAGGACTAGAGTAGTTTGTTTACCTTGAAAATCCATCTTTGGCGTTGCGGTTTAGATTGGGATCAGGGCTGTAAATGCCTTCGGGGTACGGAATTTCATCTCTCCTCCTCCTCCTCCAGCCTCTCCTCTCCTCTTATTCTCTCCTCTTCTTCCCTCTGCTTTCTCTCCGTCTTCCCTCTCCTTTCTGACCTTTTCGTCGGCCTCGACCTTTGCCCTGGCGGCGTCTTCCTTTTTCTTTTCCTCGTCAGCGAGTCTCTTGAGGCGCTGCTCCTCTGTCTCTAGACGGATGCTTGCCGGGCGGCGGGGTGGCCGGTGAGCTCGGGTTGGACTGACGGTAGCCGGAGCGGGGGGCAGGAGACGGGGACGTGGAGGGGTTGGACTTTGTGATGGAGGTAATATCGACCTGGGGTTTTTGAGGGTGACCTTGTGGTTGGGGACAAAAGTGGAAGAGTTGGCGCTGAGACGGGATGTGGCGGTGGAGGGCGTGGGAAGGGAAAAGGCGGTGGCAGAGTGTGGCGGGTGGATGGTGGTGGGGACGGGGGTGGCACATAAGAAGGAATAAAATGGTTTGCTGCCATCCGGTTAAGATGCTCAAGTTGACGGTTGTCAAGCCACAAACTGTCATGGTACTGACACAATTGAATAGGGCGTCGATATATGGGATGTGATATCTGCCATTACTGGCGTAGAATATTGCAGAGAAGATGGGCGGTTTGAATATGCTGTGGTGTCCCTTATGATTCCGCCGTTCGCGTTACCCGATTCAGACACGTAGTCCACGTGACGTGACAACTGAAAGCGCGTTCAACAACAAACCACGCTGAAGACCGCATTTTCTCGGCTCCGACTCTCAAGATTCAAACAATGGCGAGTGCTGCGCGTAGAAAAACGCCTAATCGTATGGTACCAAAAAGTTCAAGCATCTCCGTAGACAATCTCGCCGAACACCTCACTTCGAACCTTGTCATCTCTAATGCAAAGGGAAAACAAAAGGCAACGACTCTTTCCGAAGAGCAATTGCGGCTAGAAGCAATGCGTGCTGTGAACTCGGCTTCCAAACAACTGTCTGCAGCCATCCAGTCTGGTTGGAAAAGGTCTTCATGCAAGAGTTCGACACGGGTGGCCGCTGCAGCGACAATAGCTGCGAAACACCTCGCGACGTTACGACAGAATAGTCCTGGAGATGTTGACATTGAAAGGGCGGCCATGGCTGTGCTACAAAAACTTGTGTCCTTGGAACTGGTGCTTTTGTTTCCATGATGAATTAGTGGACTTACTGACGTGAATTTTCCAGTACGACGAGGCGTTTAGTACTTTGGAATCTTTGCACTCTCGTTTATGCGATCTGCTAGGCGTGACTCGACCTCCATCCTTCTCTCGGTACCATCTCGTCCAAATGCCTTTTCCAACATCGGAAAGCATAGACCCAACTTTACTAGCACTCACATTGACATACCTTGCATACTCGCTCACAGTCCTTACTAATTTTTCTCAATCATCGGTACGAAACTCGAGGGAGATCTCAGCAAATTTGGATGCGCTCTCGAGCGCTCTCGATAGGAGGGAAACATGCTTTCTAGCGTGGGTTCCTCGAAATGCTTCAATGCCCTCAAACCAACTCGATTCATTGTTGACTCGAGTCTACACGGCGCTAACAAAAGTCTGCGTTGATTCTAAAGCTACTCCTCGATCAATTTTCTCTCTACGGATGTACGCCGCGAACTGTTTAGCGCATACAAGCGCCGGAACAGTCGAGTCAACGACATTTTGGGACCAGATTGTGAAATTTGGTGGCGCATTCGTCAAGTCACAGGAAGTCAACAAAGAAGAGGCCATGCGTGCTGTACCTGCGGCATTCATAGATCTTGTTTGTATCGTCGAAAAACGAAGTGGTGCCTCTGACTTCATGTCTGGCAAAGGATTTGTTGGATTTTGCGAGTATTGGCTCGTTTTCGCCAAGAGGGTATAAAATACGGATGATTGTTAGACATTTCTCTAACGTCAGTCCTCAGGCAGGGGACATCTGTCTCGTCGATCGAATTGTTGGTCTGATCCGGGGAATCTCACCGGATTCCTCTTCGTCGAGCAAAGCTAAGCAGGACAGTCCCACATCGGTCGTGAGCGGTCAACAGGCACCACATAAAGTGGACGTAGAGCACGATAATCTCGCAGCTGCTCGGTTGTGTGCAATTTTTACTCAAGCAAATTCAGCAATCGAACAGAAAAGTCCTGGTAGATCTCCTAGCCATCATGTTACTTCATTTGTACTGAAAGATTCGTAGACATGGTCGCACGCGTTCGAGAGGTATTTGCAACGCTCAAAGATTCATCTGTCTTGCTCCGCCTTCTCAAGGCCATCAACAACGACAGTAACGATTATATTCGAATATCTGGAAAACTTGACCGTGCACTTGAGCGGCTCAGGCGAGCCATAATTTCTGCTTTTGATTCCCTGGCAACACAACAAATCCTCGAAAATCCACTCTATCTACTGCTTGAAGAGATCTTCAATGTCCTCAAGCAGTGCACCTTCCCCGTAAGCTTTCTTGGCCCTAATCCCTTCCAATAATTCAAATGATTAAATAGAATGGCGACGCGGATAAATTGACGCGGACTCTGGACACACTTTTTGTTCTGGCGCGTATGCGCCTGATCCCATCCGACCCTCGCACATATATTCCGGTTTATGACTTCCTCTCTCAAGCTACTGAAATTCTCGAACCATATGCCACTGATCCAAATATAGACACCCCAAATTATTTGCGTTGCATTTCCGGCGCCTTCCACAATCTTGCAGGGACACTTTATCAAGCAGGAAGATATGGATCCGCGGTCAGCTTTTTAAAAGACGCGTGTTTGTTGGGAATTCAGGCGTTGGAAACTCGCAGGAAGTCAGCATTGTCAGATGAAGGGAGAGCAACAGAGGGTTGGAAGCAGCTGGAAGAACAACTGTATCGTCGGTGGGAAACACTCGGAGTATGTTATCTGAAAAACGGTGATTGTAAGGTCAGGTTGGCATTCTTGTTGTATGTCTGACGTCGAACTCAAACAAGCGCATTTTAGCAAGCCTTGGAAGCCTTTCAACACTGCGTCAAGACATTTCCTTACGCAGCATGCAACTTTTCCGAAAGAACAAAACAGGCGAGTCTCTCGGCAGTCTTTAGCCTATCTACTGGCACAAAGCAGCTTGCGATCATCGTCGATCGAATAACCAAACTCAGTGCTTGCGAGCTTCTAATGAAGCCTTCTGCAGTGTCTTTGAGTTCACTCCATATTGGCGATGATGGCGTCATAGGTGCCCTTTTGGAGCGACAGATTGAAAGTCTTGAAACAATACGCTACAAGGAGAATGTGTCGAAGGTCATCTCATATTTGCTGAGTGACACATTAAAGATTTATGGATCGGACATGCCTGTCAGGCGCGCTCGCATATTAGTGAAGTGGTTGGAACACATGTACTATTGGGGCCGAGATGTGATTTCTGGTATAGGCAGTCCAGATGAAATAGGTACTGAAGTCGAAGACCTACTTCAAAACAAAGTAAGCGGTAAACCTCAAAATTATTGTTCTACGGATTTTAACAGGTTTTGCATCAAGAATCTTGACAAGGATATGGAATTGGCTGCCTACGTCTCTCAATATCGTGCTGCTACCTATCTCTGGCGAGCACTTCATGCTCATCAGCGTATGGACAATAGGCAGAACGATCTTGTTGCACACTATTCAGATGAGGCTTGCCGGATACTCAGAACTCTGTTTGGTGCTTCAGATTCTAGAATTACAAACAAACCACTTTTGAAGCAAAATAGTGCCCTCAAGTGGGGTCCACTGGCAAAGCCGCGTTCTACAAAGAAGATATCTTCTGCTCGCGAACATTCGCAGAAATTATCTCGTGAGCCCATCACTCCGAAATCTGAATCTCAAAAAGGTGAATGCTTCGCGATTGTCGAGTGGACCATCGATCTATTACCTCTTAGCTCTCCGGCCTATGCCAGTGAAAATCGAAACTTCACCACAACAAATTGCGGATGACAGAGTTTTGATTGAGTATGACGAGAGACTCGTTTCCCTCTTGCGTGAGTTGTATGATTAATGCCGAGGATAACGTTTTGATTAAGCATTTATTATCACAGGACTCACTGCGCGAATAAACGGGATATTAGGGCAAGTACTCTCCAAAATAAATTTATTAAATATGTCAAGAAGACTCTGCGAGCTCCAGCTTGGAAAGCAGAGCGATGGTTCGTACTCGATATGATGTAACATCAAGTTACTGACACACATGATCAGAGCACATTACGAGTTCTGTCGATTTGGCATGCGAATTTACTAAGCTCGGTAAAGTTCGTCGAGCGACGATGATATTTTCTGCGACTTTGGACACGGTAAGGAGTGGACGGGCTTCCGTAAAGGCATCGGCATACTTCTACTTGCGTTATGCAGAGTCTTTGACAATGACAGAAGATCTGCAAAAGAGGTAAGTCGGTGATTTGTCATAACTAATGGATTGAGTTGATAGATGTACAAGTGCTGCTGTCTATCGTGAAGCGCTGATTCTATCAGAGGCGTTCGACCCTGAAGACAAGGGACTTTCTGTGAATCAGCGTATCCGAACACGAGTGAAACGAGTTGAAATGGCAGCTATAGCTTCCCATGTGTTCTCCCTTATTAAGTACTCCATGGTACTCATCTGTTTGTCATCTTGGGTGAACGTACTCTAATATGATGACATTAGGGAGATGTCTCTGCCACCGTGGATGGCATGCTCCAGGCTCTTCGTCTATGGAACAGAGCAGCTGATTCGCTCATGCGTCTTTCACCTGTGCGTTCTCCATCGCAGGCGCCTCAAAATGACGATCCTTTTGAAGCGTCTAGCTTCAATGACGCGTTGTCCGGGATGTCCACACAAGATACCGTCAAAGAGCTGTCGCCTCAGAAGACCTTTCCTCAGCGGAATCCAATGGATGGATTAGAATGGCGAATATCTGAAGGACTCATAGCAACGCTATTGTCGCTCTCTGAAATCTATCTGAGTCGCGGTTCAGCTCGTGAGGCGCAATATTTTGCACAACAGGCTCACGATTTGGCGAAATCTCTCAATGCTCCAACCTTAGCAAGTCGTGCTTTAGCCAAGAAAGGCGAGATTCAATTGTCCCAAGGACTTCTAAATGTAAGCCTGGAATGCTTGACTGCCGCCGCCGCTTTGGTGCAGAATCAACATGGCATCGAAAGTATTAATATACAGAGATTGCGTGGGGCTTATAGTGAGCGAATGTCTCACGCTGTAGACGCTGGTGCATTTTACGACGAAACTTTGGCTATGATCGAGGAGTTTGATCAGGTTTTCCAACGAACCGATAACTTTGTATTCAAGTAGGTTTCATCCTCTTTGTTAGTATGTAATCGTTTATCCATGACTTCGCAAAAGCCAAAAATCTATCGGAACTTCCCCTGTCTCCAAGGCCAAAAACGAGGCTTTACTTCCCGAGCTTTTTGCGGCCGTGCTCCGACATCGTAGTACGTCTTGATATCCTCTCTAAGAAGATCTTCTTCAATAGCTCATCATCGATCTAGTCTGGCTTTTAAGGGATGGTAATATTCAGGATTATTCTAAGCTTCTTGGCAAATTTCTTTTCCTCCCTCATTCTTCTCGGACTAAGGTTGACTTAGAATCTTTACACTGCTGTCGGAAACTTACCTTGACCTTTTCGCCAGTCTGAAGAGAATGTTCTCATGGCGAAGCTTACCCTGCATGCTGTCTACGGCCGCTTCAGCGCTGATATGTTTCTGAGCTCTTTGACTGAATCCAGTGAGTTTCATATTATTACCTTGTCCGTTCTACAATAGAATGATGTAAAATTGAAAAGCGATTGCTCTTCCAATGGGCATGACCAGTGAATCAAGTAACACTCCGTCTTCTGCTACACAAGATATATTAGTGTCACTCGAGGCAGCCGAGAAGTTCTTTTGGGAATGCCTCGTGCACACTGCTAGGACAGGCAGGATCACTGATATACGAGAAGGAGTAGTCTCCCTTGCTCTGGTTCAAGCATTTCAGACGTCCCTAGGCAAGTCCAATGTTAATGTTCCAAACCTCACCGTCGGTCTTTTGGGTGAATTGTTAGCATTTTATGCTGGTCTCTCTCACTGACTCCCTTCTATAGATGCCTCTGCTTCTATCACTCTTCGACGGGAGATGCTTCAGATTATCCGGCACAAGTTCCCTCAAGAAACGATGGATGATACTGAATGGCCCCTCCTCGCAGCTGATGGTTCAATTCAGCCTCAACTCAAGGCAAAGAGAGGTAACACTCGTTTTGCATCTAATAGCCCATTGCAATCAGAGGACGAAGCTGCGGTGGATCCAGATGAAACCTCATTGAGAGAGTACTGGGATTCTGTTCGGACGCGATATCAAGCCCAGACACTCGATCCCTCGGTGCTTTCGTCGAGCCAAGTTGTGAATCTTCCTTCCAACTGGACAATTGTGCACATCAATGTCAATGAGGACAAGAGCACACTATTCATCGCTCGGCAAGAATGCGGGAGCCCGCGTACACCATCGATTTTCTGTGTACCCTTGAGGGGACGGCGCGACAATGGAAATAGTGACGAATATGAGGAACAACACTTGACATTCGAGGATGCTATGAAGGAGTTGGAGGAAATAGTCAAACTTAGTGATGAGGGAACTAAGGCTGCAATACATATCAAAAACGAGGATCAAGAGGCACGGGCAACGTGGTGGAAGCAACGAGCAGCGCTAGACATCAGACTAAGGGACCTATTGAAGAATATTGAGTTCTGTTGGCTTGGGGGATTCAAGGTAGATATATTCCTACTTCGCTCGACCTCAAAGGCTTATCAAAAGCAAAGACTATCCTGAATCCTAGGTCAAATCTTACTCCAGAGCTTATAGCTGATCTTCGAGGTCAATTTGAGAAGGTGTTTTATCGAGGTCTGCTTAATCAAGACAAGAAGGCAAAACCCCGGGGAGCGCACAGAAAGGGTGTGTCACGGACTAAGAATCCCAATACGAGCCAGATTACCTTTAGTGACGCTCTCCTGGAATGTTTCTCTACGCTTTCTCCGAAATGCCGCGACGAAGAACTGGAAGATCTCGTCTACTTCATGCTAGATCTTTACCAATTCCATGGTGTGCCAGTTGCCATCGCAGAGGTCGACGTATTTCACGTTATTCTTGAACTCCGAGCTGTCCTTGAAGATCATGGGCAGAGACTTGCTCGACAAAATATTCAAAAGTTACACGATGAGCACTTGTTTCTTGTGCTTGATAAGAACCTCCAGGGATTGCCTTGGGAGAGCATCCCAGTCCTGAGGGGACGCAGTGTCAGTCGGGTACCAAGCGTCGACTTCTTGCACGATAGAGTCGTATTTGCTGAATGGAAACGGGAGACTCTTACTGCGGGTAGAACACCTCCTTCAACAGGGGCCGTTGTCGATCCACGGAGAGGATACTACATCCTTAACCCTAGCGGTGATCTTCACAAGACCGAAGCACGCTTCAAGAGTTGGGCTGCCGACATGGAGAAGGCGGGATGGCATGGAATTATCGGGCGTGCTCCAAGTGAACAACAGTTCTTGAATGCATTACGAAATCAGGATATTGTGGTGTAAGTGTCTTCCTTGATACATGAAGACACAAGTCTCATGGTTTATTATCATTTCACAGTTACTTCGGACACGGAGGTGGCGAACAATACATCCAATCACACAAGATACGGAAACTGCCTGCGTGCGCTGCGACGATGCTATGGGGTTGTTCTTCTGGTGCGCTTCGTGAGATGGGCGATTTCGATAGAGTTGGGACACCATTTAACTACATGATCGCTGGAAGGTTGGTCTTATCAAACTTTCAATATATGTTCCTGTTAAAGACCGATTGTTACAGTCCTTGCCTCGTGGCCAATTTATGGGATGTCACTGATCGAGACATTGACAAATTCTCCCAAGCTGTGTTCGACAAACTTTCCCTCACGGCAGACGGAATCAAAAATTGGGGTAGACGAGATGAACAGGTTTCCATCATAAATGCAGTCGGACAAGCAAGGGAATCGTGCAAACTTAAATATCTCACAGGAGCGGCACCTGTTGTATATGGTATTCCCTTCTACTTGTAACTACATATACACTCCTGGATGGTCTATTTACTTTTTTTTTTATCTGTAACCAATATCTAATTATATACGTTGTGAGTACCTTCTAAGTGTATAGAGTCTTCGAAAAGTGATGGGATCACACACTGCGCCAAACCCGCTGTGTCTGAGTATTCCATTAGGCGCCATCTGTCAGAACGATATAATTTGATGAGGCGGCTTGAGGAAATGGAGAGGTTCAATTCCCATAACATACTCGCTTCTTTAGTGCAGTTTCTCTCGCAGTTTCTACGTTGAACATCATGATGATAGATAGGTAGAATTCTGGAAAGTCTATGCATGAACACCGGGACCTGTACTACATACATTTCAAATGGTCACGTATAGTAACACAACTGAAACAATTCGAGCAAACTGATAAATACAGCGAGCATTACAAGTGTAATACCGTTCACTACCGGTTCAAGCAATAAGTTCATGTGTAGACCTATAGAACGTAGTTATGGACAAAGGTAAGCGATTGTCAACGTATAAGAGATGTAACAACAAAATGATTGTGGAGACCAGCTTGTAAGGAAGATATAAATAGTCCAAGCTCGGAAATGGTCAATACAGAGACCACAAGGGTAACGGAGAAAAACATGAGCAACCACGCACGACGTGGAAAAGTGAAATGGCACTACCGCGAAGAATCAATGACCAGCTAGCCGGCCAATGGGTTAGTAGAGACATTATAAGGGAATTAGAGAGTAGGTAAAGGGACATTGAGGGAAGATATAGAGTACAGGTAGTCCGGGACAGTGAACGATATCTAAATAATACAAGGTTTGGTTTGAGTCATTGTAAGTAGAAAGTGACGTGTAGTCCGTAACGATAGAGTCAAGAGGGATCCGAGTCGCGATAAGCATGAAAACATGTCGTACGAGGGGCATGAGTAATATAAAAAAGTAAGAAGAGTGGCATGGTCAATTGTCCAACAAAGGGGGCAAGAGTTCGTCTAATGTCCAATTGGCACTCGTAAAAGGAGGCCAAGCAAAAGCGACAAGACTCCAAAGTGTCCACTAGATGAAAAATAACGTCTAAAACTAGGTGCGTCCAAAATGTTGTCCGAAAATAGATAGATAGTATGTCCGAGTGATGGTAATGTCCAGTGAAGTCCATGATTTGTAGTTCACAATTCGGATAGTCTCTTTTGAACTTTGGCAGCTGCAATGGCTATGCGGACAGGGTTAGCGCTGTAGTGTCAGTATATTGTCATTGCATAGCACATACCGACAATCGGCAAATGAAGGCCCAGAGTCGTCATGGCATAAAGAAGGGTGCTAATCTGGTTTCTGACATCAGTTTCCACGACAGTCCACGAGGCTCCTTGCGTTTCAAGCTCGATTATGAGTGTATCTGCGACATATGACCAACAAGGCTTTTTCAAAACATGAGGGAAGCATGAAAACAAAAAAATGATAGCTAGCTCACACCAACGATGGGATCAAGGTATTTGTAATCGCGGTCGGAGATATGCTTGATGAGGGCGACACATGCCCTTGCGGACCTAGCACACCTACCAAATACAATTGGATCGTCCTGGGCGAGAGGCCGGTAGAGCTGAACCAACGCTGTATGGGCCAAAGTGTGGGCTACTAATAATGTGTGCTTGTCCTCCATAGAGATGGCTTCCAACTGATCAAGAGGCGTTAGTGTCGTGATAAATTCTACTATAGTTCTCTCAAGCTCTTGAGTTTCCTGCAATAACATCGATGACTCCTTAACTCCTGAAGTCACGGGTATGAAATAATCATGATCAAGGAGACGGGGTAACATACGTGGTTCCCAAACGCTGGAGAGTTGATCAGCCCGAGCGAAGAGTGCGGAAGACTTGACACGCATGGCCTGTGTCGAAAATCCGGAAGGGGACACCTCGCCGCACATGAAGCCCCTTATTGTCTGGAAGGGCGGAACGACGTTGATATGGCCCTGGGATTGAACACATGTCAACGTACTTGCTGAAAATCGTCGTTATTCCAACACTTACCGCCTCGTACTCTGACCAGTCTTGCGGCCAAGGGCAGTTAATCGATTGACGAGGATCGGGCCCATCGGGGATGATGCATGGCTTCCGAAGTATGACCGACCAGCATCGATCCAGGTTGTAAACCTGCCAAAATGCAAGAATGCGTTCACCTTCCTTGACACCGGTTCGAGAGGGTTTCGTGTCATATTGCTCGTGAGGATTGCTGGACCATGCGTCATCCTGGTATGTATTAATGTGGAGGCCACACTGCACAGCAATGGCAGCTGCGACGGTTGCATGATAGCTGCCTTCAAGAATCCGGCCATTGACAAGGAAATACATCGACAATAAACATGACCCTTGGATGATGTCGATAATTTTCTCTCCGTCCCGAAGTCCTTCTCGCAGGGCATCGAGAGCCAGCCCCAGGTAATGATCTTCATGCTGGCTGAGTGGCTCTGGGCGAGAAATGAAGCAGGCCCATAGGTACATGGTATTCATAAGAGCAGGATGTCGCTGCTCCTTTGGATACGTAGTCAACGTATCTAGGACGCGACCCATATGGATATCAAGACCGCATTGATGACGATGAGGGGAGAAGATGTTGAGTCTGACGAAGTGCTATGAGAATCTGGCGAAACGCTAGAAACTGAAGTGATCGTACAGCATTCGTGCAAGCTCCAGAGGAGGCTGAAAACGTGTTTGCTGATCATCAAAAAATATTTCTGGAAGAAATGGTGTCGATGAAGGGGAGATACTAGGCTGTAAAGAAGACCACGAGGTGTTGGGAGAGGCGGGAGACGAATCTACGAAAGAATTTGGGCATAAATGTCTATGACAAGTGTCTTGACATACCTGACGGAAAGCTGAGAGGAGAGTGAGAGGTGTACAGTGAAGTGTCGCCGGAAGAGCTGAACGAGGAAGAGGAACAAGAAGGAGAGTCCTCATGTGGATGGTACAAGACCACTGCCGGAGATACGTAATCGGGATCTTCAAGCTCCCGAATGCGGGCCTCGAGACGCGCGATGTGTTCACGAAGGAGCTGTGTTCTAGTCTTGCCTTTACCATCGTCATACTCGCAGCCCTCGGCCTTTTTGGCACGAACACATTGCTGGCAGGCAGGCTTGGTGCCGTCGCATCTCTAGATAAGCGCCACGTTAATCACGCATTAAATGTGGTAGGTCCTACGTATATACCATCTTTCGTTTCCTGCATGGCGTTGTAAGGGTCTGTGGATGAAAAGGGGAGATCAATATGACTGACCGACATCTCAAGCAAGCCTTTCCTCTTTGTAGGGTGGTCTGAGCCGATTCTGGTTTGTTGGCCATTACGAATATGAAACTATATGTACAGAGAAGGGAGAGTTAAGCCGATGAGGGGAGTAATGGCCGAAAAGCAGAATGAGACCAGGGAAAGGGGAAAGACTATAGAGACAAGATCAAAGACACGGGAGAGACCATGAAATGGTAGAGGAGATGACTTTGGATTTCCCAGAGAGGTAATGTCTGTATTATACTCTGTTTATTTACGCACAGCCGCTGCCGGTTATTCCTCCATCTCTTCCAGCTCAAATCCCATACACAGCGGCCACAGAATGCCGTGCCTCCGAACGGTCCGACAAACCTGATCGCATCGTCAATTTCTCCATCGGCAGACCCATCAGAATACTTCACATCATTTTTGAAAACAATCGCTTCCTCCATCACCAATCCATTTAGCTCAGAGTCTTCTTGAGCTTGCCCGCCTCGAGCGGCACACAATGCCTGCCTATATAGAGCCGAAAGCTCATTTGTGGATATTTATGTGTGTGTCCAAGCGGTACATACGTACCTGCAAGGGTCGCGCATCTGATGTCAGGGTCGAGTAGCTAATGACGCATGGTTAGATGTGTCAAGATATTTCCGTGGTTTCTCTCACGCGTCGAGGTATGAGCGCTTGAGCATCAGCCAGACATTGAGCGAAGGTATATGCCCTTATTATCCGTCTTTCGAAACAGTACATTATTTTATCGATCTTTTGTGTTTGGGTCTCCAATATGCACACGCAGCAGAGGGAATCTTTGAGCTAGCTATTCCTGTTAAGGTGTGGGCTATAGAGCCCTCATTCATCCACTTGAAACATGCAAAGTACACTGCTATTTTTCTCCTAACAGTTGTCATCAGCGTGCCGTAACGCAGTGATCGGGTGACCCTTGTTACAAATCGCCAGCAGAGCTTATACTTGAATATGCATCCTTTCCACGAAGTTGAAGATAAGGCCGCAACGTTTTAGCGCTTAAATTGAATTCCCCTAGGATATCGCCTTCCCCTGCATTCCTTTCCCTCGAGATATCCTGATACAATGTCGTTTGACTGAATAGAGCAGGGTAAATTTACATGTACATCTACATCACGGATAGGGAAAATGGGGGAAAGAAGGGCAGATTATGATATACGAATATATGGATCTTGCCAACAATGATGCTTCAAAGGTTGCAGTGCTTACTGTCATCGATTTATCGATGGTGGGATGACTAATAGGGATGGCCGTTCAAACCCCCTCCTATGATTGAATTTGTGTGCGCTCGTGTAAGAAGAGGCTGCACGTTATGTTGCTGCTGGAGCAACTGTTGCTGTTCGCCCAAGATTCGCTTCTCCCGAGCATGCGCTTGACGAACATATGCATACCGTTGAAAGTGATTCAACGACTGAAGGAAGAGAACTCCGACCTGATCGAAAGTTTAACAACACATGTTTTATTGTTTTTCAATATACGTACGGGGA
Organism: Termitomyces sp. T73sscA; assembly: GCA_017657235.1. Classification (NCBI taxonomy): domain Eukaryota; kingdom Fungi; phylum Basidiomycota; class Agaricomycetes; order Agaricales; family Lyophyllaceae; genus Termitomyces; species Termitomyces sp. T73sscA. The sequence goes on along the minus strand of JAGGAP010000201.1, from coordinate 37,068 downwards.
AGGCTCGGAACTGGTTAAATAGGTCTATCGTGGCCTCTCGGACCGATTCTTTCTGGTGGAATAGACCAAAACCCAGGGGAATGAGTCCGCCCCCATGGGGAATCAAAAACGCCAACAACTATAGGTATTGTTGTTAATATGCAATCAATTAATCATAGCGACCTACCTCAATAACTTGCTCGTAAGTTTTGACATTATCTGCGAAGGTACGCATAATCAATGTGGCTTCGGCATCAGACAAAGCCCTCCCATGTCGAAGCCGAATTAATTGATGCATGACATCGATACCCTTGATCGCGCTGTTGGCTTGGAACTTTGCAAAGTCCTGGAATAATCCGCCCATACCGTTAACAAACCCCAATTCTCTAATGCCGAACTTTTAAACTTACCGCGACGAAATGGTGATAACTGTTAGTTTTTCGCCAAGCCTCAATTCGTTGAGCGTTTGCGGAGAGTTCCTTCACGCTTGCCGCCTCATCGCTGAAAGCGATACCGCTTCCTAATTGCGCACGTCGTCCCGGCTGCTCCGAAAACGAAGAGGACGGGTGTCCAACCTTGGTAGAGCCGGTGACCTCTTCTTCGTAACGGGACGCCAGCCTTACAAATCGTGTTACATATTCTGTAAAGCGCATGCGTACAACGCTTTCCCCGAAGTGATCGTCGATAGCTGATCGTATCTTTTCGTCCAACTTTGAGTATAAGCTGAGGCATCCAGAACTGACTTGACTCACGTCTTCAATAAAAACCTTGTCGGCGTTGTTATCGGACTTGGAAAAGTCAGGTCTACTTCCTTGATTCGAACTCGCACGTATAGGATCACCATCTTCGTTCGTCATTGCCAACGACTCCGCTTTATGTGTCCCACTGCGGCTCAGAAGAGAAGCTCCGAAGTTCGCATTGGCAGTTACCGGGTATGTGGTATGGATATCCTTAGCCACAGTGACAGTTCCGGCGCCGATAACAAGAAGGAGATCCCAGGCCCGCGAAGATTCAAAGATCGGATTCGTTACTCCTGCGATGTAAGCAGGGCTGCGCAAGGTGAACATGGAGGATATCTCATGATATGGAGGGACTTACACCGACTCCCATTCATCCCTGTTGTTAAGATTGGCGTAGGGAAAGGCACGTTCGATGAAGCCTCTAAGGACAGTACCGCAACCGGAACCCAAAGCGCACGCTGACAGGACAAAACTTGAAACCTCGCCCGCAGGTCGTCGATGGCCAAGGAAAATGATGCGCTTCCCGGTGACAAGGGCATTGAAAAGAATAATGATTGGATGTGTCTGTAGTCCGTTCGTGTGCAAATGAGGGTGCTGAGGACCAGATACGTTCTGATGCGAAGAAAACTCTTTGAAGAGAGTGATCAACGAATACTTGTTTATTTCGTCATTAGTTTTCACTATTTGAATGCCAGTAATAAGTAAGACGTACATCTCCAACCTCTTCCGGAAATGTGAAAAGAGGCATCTTAATCGGTATAGGATGGTCCTTGTAAGCCACTGTGGTATGATAGAAGTGGGTATCCTTGGCTAAGCCAGCTCGCGAATGAGGGTCGAAGTAGGGTGGTATAGGGGGTCCCGCTCCCCGAGTCATCATATCCTTTGCTTGTGTCAAAGAAGACAGAGAAGACGCGTCTGTAGACCTTCTCTTTCGCGTAGACGCCATGGTCGCGTTACTATTACCCATAGAGAAGACACTAAGCGAGTCTCCGGTATCTTTGCCCGCTGCGAGGTCCGAGGCACTTTCCTCCCCGACCCACACGGCGCTTCCTCCAAGAGAAAAAGAAGTGTCTGAAGGAGAATCAGGGTTGGTGCCCAACTGTGCGTTCACTGCAGTGGGTAGATCCATATTCTCAGGAGCCGTAGGTAACTCTCGCTCCCTAGATCGATTTTCTTCTTGTCGTTGCCGAGAAAACAACTCTCCTTCAAAGCTTGAATAAGACTCCCCGGAATTGGTGGACTTATGTTGCAAGACAGACTTCGTGCCGGACCGAGCATTACTCGGATTCCAATTTTGCTCGCGAGATGCGAACTTTTCAGAAAAAATGTCTTTTCTTTCCGATGAACGCATCACGATCTTCTCCTGACGTGTCAATAGTGGGGCTCCTGATAAATCCATTGCGTTCACTGCATCAAATAAACGAGCCAGGCAATCTTGAGATGGATCCGAAAAATAATCATCAAGAGCCATTAGGAGGAAAGGCTTTTTAAGGACAAGAATGAGCAAGATATGATGGCAATATCTAAATCATACAGACCTTGAACACTTGTATGAAAGGATGCCTGGTACATATCGCTAAAGCAAGGACCTTGGCGCCACTGCATCGACATCGTGAACAACCAAAAAGCAAATAAGGCGTAATATTACATACCGATCCAGATTCTTATCATGCTTAGTGCGCACGAGATTCAAAACACATAAAAAGTCTGGTTTGTCCCTTGGTGACTCGTCTTGTTCGCCCGGTAATGGAACGGCTTTCGTTTCTGGGGTTTCAAGTGCTAAGACTGGTGATATAGTATTGAAGGGTGTCTGATTGAGAAAAAACACTGTCCAATCGTCTTGCTGCATCTCTGCGCCATCGGGAAGCATGGACATCGCAAGCACTCTGCCATAGTTACCATTCAATGAAAACCCACACACGACATAAGTGTTGAGTCGCACCCCTCATCGACACCTAATGGTTGAGGAAATTGGTATTTAAGCTGTGCGCCCTCGAAAATGTGAAATTCAGCAAGGAGGACGAATGAACAATGGTTGCCATTGCTGCTCATGGCAAAGAGAGCCAAGCTAACTGGATCATAGGAATCAACTTGATCATATGGTGTTCAGGCACAGTTTAGGTAAGCCAATTCAATGACTTCATGAAACATGCAATAAAAATCGAAAACGTTTGTAAATTTGAAGGAGGCCAGATGAGGAGTTATCAATTCTCGTAAACGACACATCCCGCATGACAAGTAGTCCAGAAGATTAATTTTACGATTAATCCCATCCAGTGCCAGAGGCAGGGACATCAGCACCCCATCCACCAGCAGCGGTTGGCTCTGCAGACCAGTCGGTAGGTCCTCCTGCAGCGGGTTCAGCAGACCAGTCAATCGCACCTGTAATGTTCCATATGAATTGAATGAAAATTTATAAATAATACAATCTTACCGCCATCCTGGACCAATGCAGGATTAATGCCTCCAACCTGAGGAGCACCAGAGACATCCCATTCGGCAGGAGCGCCTTCAATGGCACCCTGCTGAGCAGCAAGCTTAGCTGCAGCCTCCTCTTGTTGCTGCTTCTCAACCTCCTCAGGATCCCTATAGAAGAACATATCCACCATGACGTTCCAGCCATCGGGAGAACGGGGAATCGTTCCCCTCAACCTCAAAACCTCACGAGCAAGCAACCACCAAATGAGACCGATAGAGTGTCTTGTTTTGTTGTTCGTCGGAATAGCAACATCGACAAATTGAAGGGGGGCATCAGTATCCGCGAGAGCGATGACAGGGATGTTGACGTAAGATGCCTCACGGATAGCCTGGTGGTCAACACGAGGGTCGGTAACGATGATAAGACGCGGCTCTTTGAACGACCGTGTGATGTAGTTGGTGAAAGAACCGGGAGTGAAACGGCCTGCAATTGCCTGAGCGCCAGTGTTGGCAGCAAATTTGAGGACAGCACGGTGTCCATAAGGGCGAGCAGAAATAACGCAGACATCGTTGGGGTTCTCAACAGCAGCAATAATGCGCGCAGCGAGGACGAGCTTCTCCCAAGTCTTTCCAATGTTGATGATATGGATTCCTACAATGAGTTTTGAGAATTCACTCTGAATTATTCATCCCACCAAGAGAGCGCACCATCACTCCTCCTTTTCCAGACGTAAGGTTCCATCTGCTTGTCGCAGTTTTTAGTGCCGATATGGCATTGCGCAGCCAGGAGAAGCTGAATCTCCTCTTCAGTAGCGGCGAGAACGGACGGAAGTTTCGAGGCCATAATGTAGTACCTATTCCAAGTAATCAGCATCCAATCACAATGTAACGCATCCACCCTCCAACTGTCTTGAATCGACTCGTTTTCGCTTGTAGAGGCGTCTGCAACGTAACAAAGACATACCGTGAAGCTTCGGTGGTCAAGGTCGGCTTAGGCGACGTTCACGGACAGTTTTGGATGGTTGGCGGGAGGCGGCTTCGTGTAAGGTTTACCGAGATAGGCACCAATTTGTTCCCACGCTCCCTCGATTGCAAAACTTGTCTGATATCCAAGACAACACAGGACTTGAATAACATACGCGCACATTGACAACAAAAAAAAAAAATACGCCAACCCCCGAGTAATATACGTACATCAGGCGTAGGTTACACAGCTACCCTTAGTCCGTAGCGAGGCTTGTCAGCGGCATAAACAGAGATCATCATCATCATCCATACATACAACAGTTTCATTCGCTCCTCACGCCTCTACCTCTGTCGCTCTAACGGACAGTCAATAGGTGCTTTCATGATCTCTTGTTTTCTTCCAACAGTGATACAATATAACTTGTTCAGACGGGAAAGAAATACAACATAGGATCATCTTTACGTCAGAGTTAGATGTTGTTTGTAGCGGGTCGGGTTTCTACGCTATGAAAATATAATTAACAGCACCAAAGCCGTACGCTCTGAGTAAAAAGGGTCACATTCACTGGCAGTATCTGATTCGTTTACGTTGTCTCGAACGATATGTAACTTCTATAAAAGTGCAATATGATTTGTCGTGCCATAGCTAACATCATGATGTATGTGTATTTCAGTATGCACGAGTCCCGCAAATCATTTGAGCTGGACGATAGCACGAAAGCTTCGTGGTTGGGCGCCTTCTCGTCCCGGACCGAGAGCTTGTAAGTAATCAAGAGCAAACATTTGAAACTCCTAGGGATCTTCGGCAAGTCAACGCGAAGTCGTCCTAGCTAGTAGCATTTCAATCCCTTGTCGCCGCTCGTCATTCTGTTATCTTTGGACGTACATAAAAGTCTCGATTGCATTATGGATGATGGCACTTCTACCGGACGTACAATTGATATTGAAGTCGGCAGTCAAGAGGTCATTACCATCGACCTCGACATACTTGACCCCAATCCCGAAGATGTGCTGGATCTGCTGAAGGACGGTCAGTGCAAAATTTGGGTCTGGACCAAACTCGCGGGAGAGTATTGGCGCAAAGGCTATTTGGAGGCTGCTGAGAAGATCGCGCGAACTGCTGTTGAATGTGTGTAGGCTACTCTTCTTACGAGACAACCCTGAATCTCCTTTGCAGCATCTCGGGCTAATGGAACCGAGTCTCAACTACCACCAATCTATTCCATGTTGGCGAATATACAAATAGCATATGCTCGAAAAGCGCCAAAGCTCATTTTACCTGACGCTCGTGCGTGTCTTTCCTTGCAACGAAATATCTCTCGCCTGCTTATATAAGTTTGTAACAGGACAAGATAGTATGAAGGGAGAGAAATCGAAGGAGGATTACTATCGCGAAGCGGCGCAATTACTCAATACCGGCGAAAGGGTAGGAACAGAGTCTGGGGAAGGCGTTAGAGGAGCATTATCATTTTTAACGCGTGGTATGAATCGTCAACTCCTGAATGATGATAAGTAACGCTTCCTCTTACCAAAGGTATACAACAACTTGCTACGAGGTCAATGGATGATGCACTACGATCATTTGACGGTGTCTTGATAGAAAAGCCTACGAATGTAGTGGCACTCTTAGGCAAAGTTTGTAACCCTCTGCTCAAGCTTCTGGTAACTGAGTCAACACTAAGGCGCGAATTCTCTATGCCCGGAGAAATTTTCGAGAGGCCCTCAGGATATTCCAGGACGTTCTGAGATACAACCCTCAATGTCTACCTGATCCGCGCATTGGGATCGGATTGTGTTTTTGGGCCCTTGACCAGAAGTCAAAGGCCACAGCTGCATGGCAACGCAGTATTGAAGTAGTACGTGGTCCAATTTAGTCCGATGTAGCGAGGGTTTACTCTCAACAGAATCCTTCAGAGTGGCCGGCTCAAGTACTTCTTGGCTTAGAAGCCATCAACTCAAGCAAAAATGATGGTACACCAGAAGCGGAGCGGGCGAGTCTCTTCATGCATGGCACGAGACTGATCAACATGGCTTTTAAGTCAAACCAACGAAGCGCTGCGGCTGCCAACGCTTTGTGCGAGGTGTTCCTGAGGAAAGGAGAATATGACCGAGTATGTCTGTTGCCGTCACTATCCATCATATGCTCATCCTCTCAATAGGCTCTTAAACTTGCTGAACGGACCATACAGTTTGCCGATACACTCACCGTCCTCACCGAAGGATATTTAAGAGCGGGCCGCGTTTCACATGCGGAAGGATCTTTGAGTGATGCTTCAAAGTATTACTCTGCTGCTGTCGAAGGACAGCCTAAACATGTTGTTGGGGCAATCGGGTTGGCTCAAATGCAAATGCAGAATGGTCAGTCCAAGACTTCATGTATATTTTCATTTTCCGGATTTTAAGACGCTTCTGCAGATGAGATAGCCGCTGCGATTCACACCTTAGATACCCTCCTACAACCACCGAACGCCCAGCGCTCTGTGGAAGCGACAGTCATTCTCGCGTCTCTACGCGCTCATCCGCGACCCGGAGTATCTAGCTCTGATGTTGCACAAGAACGGGCAAAAGCTCGTGATCTCTTCGATCGAGTCATCAAGGGCTTTGAACTTGATGAGACCCGCGCGAATGGACATTCTGCCCCGAAACCTCTACGTCTTATTGTTGACGACATGGAGATGCATTTAGAGATCGCGCGCCTTTGGCAAGGGGAAAGCTTGGAGCGTATGGGAAAGGCTCTGAGAGAAGCTTACCGGATAAACGAGACCAATGAACGAGTCGACTCGCGTCTTCTGAATAATTTGGCGGCTCTGCAGCAAATGGAAGGGCATTTTCCAGAAGCAAGAGCGTTGTATGAAAGGGCTCTGACTATTGCACTGAGTCTCATGACGGATCAAGGAGAGGCTATGTCAACCACGATTCTATACAATCTTGCGAGGGTGTATGAAGAGCAAGGAGAAGAGACGCTGGCAAAAGATGCCTACGAAAAATTGGTGACGAGACATCCTGAATACGTAGATGGTATGTCAATCCTTTTACTTTTACCTGAGCGACTACTAATCGAGGTCCTACAGCCAAGATCCGGCAAGCTCAGATGCTGGCGGATCTCAACCACCATAACGACGCTCATGAACTCCTCAAACAATGCCTTGTATCGCAAAACAATAATCTGAACCTCCGGGCATTTTACACTTACTTCCTAATCCAAACCAACCTTCCAAAACCGGCAAGAGAGTTCGTTTTTGCGACGTTGAAGGATCACGACAAGCACGACATATTCTCATTATGTGCCGCAGGCTGGCTTTGGTATCATCAGGCTCGCGAAAGCCGTGATACTAGCCCCAAAGGTATTGAAGAGCGTCGACAAGGTTTCAGAAGAACTGCGGAATTCTATGAGAAAGCTTTGCATCTGGATCCATTATGTGCCTTTGCTGCGCAAGGCCTGGCGATTGTGACTGCCGAGGATGCTCTCGGTTCTTTGGGTGGTGCTCTGGGTACAACGCCAGGAGGAGACGATGTACAAAGGCGTATTAAAAATGCTCGCGAAGCCCTTGATGTCTTCGCAAAAGTCAGAGAGTCTATAGATGATGGCAGCGTCTATCTAAACATGGGTCATTGTTACTACGCTCGCGATGAGTTTGACCGTGCAATTGAGAGCGTATGTCCCTCTTCTCGCATGATAATCCTACTATGACTGATCATCATTCAGTATGAAACAGCTTTGACGCGCTACCACGACGGCCACAACGTGTCGATCCTGTTGTGTTTATGCAGATCATGGTATGCAAAGGCAGCAAAGGACCAGCTGTTTAGTGCCATGAGACAAGCACTACGTTACGCTCAAATGGCACGCATCATGTTTCATCTCTACCTTTCCCATTCATTCACTTTGAATGCAGGCATATCATATCCAGCCTAATGACAAAGCAATTGTCTACAACATTGCCATGATTCAGCAGAAGTCAGCTGAAATGCTGTTTGCAATTAGCCCTGCGAAGCGAACACTGAAAGACCTCCAGAGAGTCATCGATCAGGCTGCGCAAGCTCAAAAGTATCTTATCTTTCACATCCCGTAACACGGTTCTCAGACTTTCTTTTGTAGGCTTTTTGCGTCTTTAGCCTCTGATAAGTCATCCATGGTGCCATACAATCGGGAAATTGCTGATCAACGCCGCAAATACGGCGACAGCATGCTTCGAAAAGGAGATGAACATCTTGCAGCACAGAGACAGTTTGAATCTGAGGCACAGGAAAAGATTAATGCTGCCAGGCGTAAACGTCAGCAGGAGAAAGAGAAGCAGGAGGAGGTAGAAGTCAGTGATTCACGTTGTCACATCTCTGTTCGCGTTTTTATTTGCATATTAGCGGCTTCGGATCGAAGAGTTGCGGAAGGAAGCTGAGAAGTTGGCAGAGGAACGCAGATTGGCGCGAGAGAAAGCTATGCAATGGACACAGGAGGTCAAAGGGGAGAGCGACGAGGAGCGGGAACGGAGACCGAAGAAAACTCGCAAACCCAAACAGGACGCTGGCAGCGGAGATGAAGCTGAATCGAAGAAGAAGAGACGAGGAAAGATCAAAAAAACCGCCGACGGTGATGGTGAGGATCAGGCTATGTTCACAGATGATGAAGAACTCGAGAGACCAGCAAAAAAGGTACGTTAGGGACCTTCTCGAGCATTAAAACATGTTTTAAATGTGTCGTGTCCTCAGCGACGTGTGAAGAAGGCTGTTGTGAGGGATGATGAAGAGGATGAGGATGATTTGGCCCGTCCTCACACACAGAAGAGACAGAAAGAATAGTACGTGTCCCTTCGTGTGACGTTGCCTGAAGTGTTGATCTCGCATTGCATCCAGCAAAAGTAAGGAAATGCTTTCCGATACAGATGATGAGATGTCATGACCACTCCTGCATTTGTTTTTGCTGTTGTCAATGATATAAATTTGGTGTGTAGTTGTATCTTGTACTTTCAATTTCCATGCTAGAATCTTTCCATTCTTTTCCCGATGTTCGCGTCTTCATCGCTATTTACATTGTTACGTAGACATTTTAACGAGTCTGACTTCAGAAAACGGAATTGTTTCAATGAGTTTTCTTACAAGTTCCGTCCTCGGGCTTGAAGCTCTCAATTTTTGCGCAATTCAACAATGTTGATTACGGCAATGATTAAGTAGTGTAAAGTTACGGAAGTGTTGTGCAGAGTAAAGACTACTACTTGACAGTATACCCTTCGCTCTTCGCACCATCTCGGGAAGAAATAACCTTCACAGCGCGTTCTCTCAGGAAGAATCGGTCAAGTCGGGATGGTCGCTTGATCAAATTTGAGTCACTCGGTTCCTGGTCATGGTCAGAGGTAAAGAAATTGAGGACAGCCGACCAGAACCTGTTCCCACTCAACGACTGATCGTCTTGAGAAAGGAATTGGTCCGCGATCTTGGCTAGTCGCCGAGCCTCTGCAGTATCCCGTCTTGAGACAATACTGCTTGGTGGGGGCCGCTCTTCTCCATCAAGGGCCCAAGCCCAGTTCCAGCTCCCCGCCGATGTAAAAGATCCTTCTCCCCGTCCACGAGAAGTCATGGAACTTAATGAACTACTACTCTCCGCCTCACTGAGTATCAGTTTGTGGTGAAGGGCAGCAAGATCCCGTTTAATGTCCTTTCTGGCAAGTTTCAAATTGCGTTGCCTGTCTCTCTCGATTGCATGGATAGTATGTGCAAACTTCTTGTCAAATATAGCGCTCGCGTCAAGGTAACGACGAAGGGTTAGCTCTGACATACACCCAATGATATCTGGGTCAATGGTCAGAGCACTTAGTTCAGACTCTGGTTCCAATGGCCGAATAATCCCCTGCGTAGATATTCGTTCTCGTACCATAGTACCATCCCATGGATTCCCCTAGTGACTCCATTAATACAAGTCCTCGATCATTGAAACGGGTAAGATACTGACGGACAATCTATAGACGCGAGAGTCGCCTGCGATACCTTGGAAAGCAGGCTCATGGGGCCGCAGATAAGATGGTCCGCTTGAGTGTGGAGGCTGGGTAGGACCAATGAGGACGGGTGGATCATCCCTGATTGCAAGGGGCAGAGCAGGCTCTTTCTGGAGTACGCCGTCTTCGCTGAATGTCCTCGATAAACGGGATCGCGATTGCATCATCCGTGAGAATCTCGACGACAAAGAGCGACTTAAACTCTTCCTTCTGGAGATTTCTGACTTGGCTGCAACGAGCGAACTTCCTCTTGCGTCCAATTCTCCGTTGGACTGTTGTATGGAGTTTGGACTCAAAGACGACTTTCCTGAATTCATCTCAAAGTCGATAGCAGGAGTTGAAGGAGGAGTGGGTGCAATAGGAATGCCAGTGACATATTTGCAGAATGTGGCAATCGCACGGAAACAGTACTTGGCGGGAGTGGTAAAAGAGAAAAGGACAGGCAAAACGTGTGCCGCATCTATACGAGTGAATGAGAAGAGAATATATTTAGCCAGCTGCAGTGCTGCCAAATAGCCATTACAGAACGAAAAGACTTACCGTCATAGACTTGGAGGTGGACCCTCGTCGGTCCACATCGGTCTTCTATTCCGTTAAGAGAGGGATAAAGCACGCATGAAGAGTCTTTGATAGGATACTTCTCAGGGTTTGCAGCCTTGTGCGCTCTAAAATGGAGACATCAGCATAACACATGGATGGTGTAATGTAACGACAGACGTATAAATTATTTCGTCCCTCAGCACCTCTCTATCGCTTGCTACAAATAACAGAGGCGGCAGGCCACCAAGATACGACATGACTGGACTGACAAGTGGGTGTGTCAGTAGATTGTTTTGCGTATACAGATGCAATTGATTGCTAGTAGACAAGGTGTCGCCTGACCGAGTTAAAAGAGAGACATTTTGATCGGCGTGCTGAGAGTCCGATATTGGCAGAGATGTGGTCGTTCCAACGTCCACAGGTTGTCCAGCTGACGTCGACTGCGCCATGGAAAGCATGGTTGCAGTAGGATCATCGGGCTGATCTGAACGAAACACCTCACGAATACGTGTTCTCAAGGAGGCATGCACACGCTGAGATAATTCATCGGAAGGGGGGGGCCATAGAACACTAGGTTTCTGCAAAGAGAGTCCCCATTCTGGAAGCACATCCTGCTCATCGTGAGTTGAGAAGTATGAAAGAAAGACAAAATGACATACAGTGGCAGTATTGGTGTGAATACTAGAAAAGGAGTGGGTCAGATCACACCAAGGAGATATAAGGACACCGCCAGCGGGCATTGGCAGGCCGCTGTCACGTATAACTTGCAGAAGAGCAAGAGAAAGTCCTCCACCAGCGGAATCCCCCGCAATGATGATGTGCGCAGGATTTACAGGACAATGTGCGGCACCAGGCGGAGGACGGATAAGATATAGGTCTATTTCAGGAACTCATGTCAGTCAAAACCTCGAGCGATATTTATCAGGATGTTTACATGCAGCTACTAGATCGTGCAGAGCGCAAGGAAATGGATATTGTGGAGCTAGCCGATAATTGATAGCTGAAGATGAGTTGTCAGTGTGTGCTTCATCTAAAACAGAATAGCTCGGACCAAAAACACGACCATTAATCTTGCGAGCATGCCTTTGTATGCTATAGCTAAAGGAAATTTAACCAAAGGTTCGAGAAGAGAGGACTTAGAGAGATACATGCCGTTCTTGATCTACACTTCCAAAATAGTAACCGCCTGTAGACAAATGAAAAAGGTGAATGTAGGGTTAAAACTGGTCAATACCACCGTGTGAGTACAGAATACAGCGCATCTCGTCCATATGTTTTTCATAAACATCTGAATCGATAGCCCTTTCTGAAGAGGGATCAGTACCAGGCAACGGTCCACTAAAGGCCTCTTTTGTTTTCTCTTTCATCTTAGTTCGACGCTTAGCAGTCTCCCAGTCTTTCTTAGCAGTAATCCACTGAGCGTCCACCCTGATAGAAAACCAGCATGAACATTACTTGAACTGAGTGATTCGAGCTGACATACCCATCGATCCCACGAACTTGCCACCATTTCACTCCACCAACAACACGCTGTGCAGCCTCCTTTCCTCCAAATGCAGTTATGAGTATATTGGCGGCTTCATCACACGAAGCCATTGGAACCAAAAGTCGAACAACGTGGACTGAAGGTGGCGACGGGGTACGAGTGTTCGCGAAACCTAGATAGATGGATTAATTGTGGATCTAGCGTTATTGAGAATCCCTGTGTACCTTGTACATCTTCAACTGTATGACTGAAATTGTTTCAGTTTTGGGACAATGATATGTATTGGTGAGAGCGCACAAACTGGCAGCGCGTAGAAATGACTTTGATGAAAGGGTGTAAGTGACATAAGAATGCGATTGCACTATGCTCCTCACTTTGACAACGTTGAATACCTCGTCATATAGTAGCTCATCCTGTCTAAGCTGTGTAGTTGTATTGCCGGTCTTACGACGTTCAAAATAGTGCTTGATGAGAGTTTCAAGAACGACAGGTCCCACTTTGAGACCGGTTTCTGTTGTAAGAGCGTTGACACGCATGGCTAGCTACCAGAGTGGATGAGTTAGAGTCGGAGGCCGTATGCATCAGCGCGTAAGACATGCTACAGCCGGGCGACAAAACATATGATCTTGATCGGGCATACTCTTGGTTTACTTGGCAAGATTGACCTTCACACCCCTCTCTCGCTCCTCGCCCATTCCTTCGCAATAACTGATCCCGGTTAATTCTCGAGTGTGTTGTGAAATGTTTGCGTCCACTTGTGCAGGAGCATATGACATATCTGGTACCAGTACACTGTACCTGACCATGGTGACACTTACATCCACCGAGACCATCGTGACCAGGATACTGTCCCTAGCCATGATGACACTTGCATCCTCATGTTCACTGTGCAGACACTGTCCATGAGTGGCTACTGTCTGTGAGACATTGGTGAGACTTGGTCTAATACTTATGAGCTTCTTTTGTTGGCCCATGAGAATGCGTTCAGATCGCGCCCTGTATATGCCTTGGGGCTTGGATCCGCTGTGCGGAATCTACTTCGGCATCGACATCCTCCTTTGATGCCAGTTTCGGGAGTAGTTGTCACCTGGTGGCTTCGACAGACTGCGCCAGGGTTCACTTGCCATGTTTTTGATGTATTTCAGGCTGAGCCGCCTTATGTACTGACAACAGAGTCTGTGAGCATCTTTTATTGACTCAATGCTGCCATCAGACTACAGTAGCATTGATATTATTGACCTCTTCAATCTCAAGTCATCGAGGATCCACGTCCTTGCTTTGATAGTCAGTCGGCTTTATTGTGCGAGTTCTTTTCTCCTGGTACTTTGCGAGTTATGTGGCTAAAGAGGGACCCTCTAGCGACTCCTCTAGTAGGGGTTCTGTACGAAGAACACAACAGCATGGCTCCTGGTCAGTGGGGAAATCTTTCACAAGGAGCTCTCGCAACGCTTGACGGGAAGGGCGTCCATAGCATACATTGAACGCGACCAATGTAGTGTGTCGTGCGGACCCCGGCAGTTCGCCCGCGGAGCGCGCTGGTAATCACACCGACGACCAACTGTGTGATTTAACGGTTTGGACTACTTGTACATCACTATACACATCAAAGCTTGTGTTTTGGCATCAACAGGATACCCTCGTCTTCCAAAGCGATATTTGCCAAGTTCCCAATGATATGAAAACCAGCGGTATGCATATACGCAGATTCAGAACTTGCTTGTCGACGCGCGTATCGAGCAGCAATCCCTTGTGATATGATAGCCAACTGAGCTCAAGTCAAACGTCATCCATTAAGATAAGTACTAACTGGCTCACCTTGAATAACGTCCAGCTCCGAACAAAGACCATTTCAAGGATTGGGTAAGGCTGGTTTGTGAGCCTGCAATATTCCTTCTCCAGCTCCTGAAGAGCAATTGGCGCATCTTTAGCTTCTCCTTTGTAACCCCGTAGTGTGAAGGGGATATTCTTTGGAATATGAACCATGTCAACCGACCAAGGCAAGGTCATATTTCCCAGATCTGCTAACTGGCAGAAGTGTCAACTGACAGAAAATATCGATAAAGCGACGAGAAGTACGGGGCTTCCAAGTGTACACATTTCCCAGTCTAATATACCAATGACATAGTTTTTGGTGGGGTGGAACACCAGATTATCAAGTTTGTAGTCTCCGTGGACAATGCGAAGCCCGGTTTTCTTTTCGTTTGGTAAATTATGCTTGTACCAATTCACGAGCTCGTCAAACAACGGGAGATTGCCAATGGTCTCTCCAGTCTCGATGTCCTTGACTACCGCCTGAGCGCTGGACACTCTAGAAAGGGATTTTATTTGCCTTGGAAAGTAGTCTGTCGAGGGGCCAAAATTTGAAAGACCAACGGCATCTGGGGAGACAGAGTGTAGGTTCGCAAGCGTCCTCACAGCAGACAACCAACTGCAGATCGTTCGAAAAATGTGAGATCTTGAACCTGTCAAGCAGAAGGAACAGCCTTACCATTCATGCCGGTGTTCTAGAGAGACCTCAAGCATTCTACTGTCAGTGAAAATGCGACCATCAAGGAATTCCATAATGTAGAAAGGAGTTCCTATCACTGTCTCATCTTCACAAAATAAAAAGGGTTCCGGAACAGGTATCCTCTGACAGATAGATGTCGTTGGTTTCTGATTAAACTTGTGGAGAGCGGTCAACACAACGTATTCACGTTCAACTTGATGTGCGGTTTTCGAAACAAGTTGTCCCGCAGGCTTTTTGCGGAGAACAAACTTGATGCCGCTGGAAGCAGTGAGTCACTATCATGCATCATTGTTCAAAGTAATGAGTCACACCAAGCATCAGAGAGGAAATACGTGGGGTTAGACTGAGAATTCGGGATCACGGCGAGGTTGAACGGGTAGAGGCATTATTCGTACCTGTCCAAACTATTCCTCGTAAAAACACGCTGTGTGAGAAAGACATATCTAGACATACTTTGAACTGCTTTACATCAACGGGAGCTTTGATGACAAGAGAATATTTGGCCAGATACGCATTTAATTTTGCGATATCTATATTGGCTCTGATTTGACCATATTCTCCTCCAACCCTTGTGGAACTGGAAGGCATTGCTAGCTCGGGTAAAGAAAGACCTCTTTTGGCATGTTGAGGGAGTAGTCGTGTTCCATTTCACGTGATTCTCGAGAAATGAATGCCGATACCCGTGCCGCTTCGGGAAAAGCCGCGCGGCAACAGTTGACGTATTACATACGCTGGCACGAAATTTTTGAATCTTTACCTCCTCTCCCTCTATCCACTACCATGATTCCTGCTCTGCGGAGTTCCGTCTTTAGGAAGACTGCCTTCAATGTAGGCTCTCTTGTACTTCGTTACTGTACCACGTCTAAAAGTTTTTAGGGCCTTCCTCGCTCGCTCATTGCGCGGAACATGAACTCGAAAGTCAACGGTAGGTCTTTCGACCCATACATACATCTGAACCTCGACTCATGCTCTTCTCCAGGTCCAGTCATTGGTATTGACTTGGGAACGACCAATTCCTGCGTCTCTGTTATGGAGGGCAAAAGCTCCCGTGTCATTGAGAACGCCGAGGGTGCTCGCACGACGCCGTCGGTCGTCGCATTTACGAAACACGGAGAACGCCTCGTCGGTCTCCCCGCAAAGCGTCAAGCTGTTGTCAACTCTGCCAACACAGTCTTCGCTTTCAAGCGGTTAATTGGTCGCAAGTTCTCAGACAAGGAGGTCAAGGATGACGCTTTACATTGGTAATTCGTTCCCATCACTTCCCAGATGCCGATTTACATAATTCACTCAGGCCGTTCAAAATTGTGTCCACATCGGACGGGCGGCCAGCTGTCGAAGTCGACAACGGCGGCAAGCAACAAAGATTTGTAAGCTGTAATTGCCTCTTTATCAGGCCCACATTTTACCGAAACTTTTTTCCCAGTCTGCGGAGGAGTTGTCGTCAATGGTTCTTGTCAAGATGCGTGAAACAGCCGAGCAGTATCTGAACAAGAAGGTCAAGTAAGTTCTGTGTCTCTGCCTTTGCGAGTTTTTTTTATCTCAATTGCCTTGACATAGTCATGCGGTTGTCACGGTCCCTGCCTATTTCAACGATGCTCAACGACAAGCGACCAAGGATGCCGGACAAATTGCGGGCCTGGATGTTCTGCGTGTAATCAACGAACCTACTGCGGCTGCCCTTGCGTATGGTTTGGATCGTGCCGACTCGTCTATCATTGCTGTCTATGATCTCGGTGGCGGGACTTTCGATATATCTATCCTTGAGATGCAGAAGGGTGTTTTCGAAGTCAAGTCAACGAACGGTGATACCCATCTTGGTGGTGAGGACTTTGATGTTGTCCTCGTTGAATACATCTTGGACGGGTTCAAGAAGGAGACTGGTGTTGACCTGAAGAATGACCCGATGGCTATTCAGCGTGTGCGTGAGGCTGCTGAGAAGGCCAAGATCGAGCTTTCCTCCACTGCCCAGACCGAGATCAACTTGCCCTTTATCACTGCTGATGCGGCTGGTCCCAAACATATTAACACCAAGCTCATGCGTGCACAGTTTGAGAAGCTCGTGGACCCCCTCGTGACTCGTACCGTCGACCCTTGTAAAAAGGCCCTCGCTGATGCTGGTGTCAAGGCCAGTGAAATCGACGAAGTTATCCTCGTCGGTGGAATGACCCGGATGCCTCGTGTTGTGGATACTGTTAAGACGATTTTCGGTCGCGAGCCTTCCAAGGGTGTCAACCCTGACGAGGCTGTTGCCATTGGTGCCTCCATCCAGGGTGGTGTTTTGGCTGGTAATGTTACCGATATCTTGCTCCTTGATGTCACTCCTCTCTCACTCGGTAGGTGTTCAAGCTCTGCTTGATTTCTTTGCTGATATCTCGATCAGGTATCGAAACTCTCGGCGGTATCATGACCAAACTCATTAGCCGGAACACCACCATACCGACTAAGAAGTCGCAGACTTTCTCCACTGCCGCTGACGGTCAAACTGCTATTGAGGTCAAAATCTACCAAGGTGAACGTGAGCTGGTCCGCGACAACAAGCTATTGGGTAACTTCAACCTTGTCGGTATCCCTCCTGCACCCAAGGGCGTTCCTCAGATCGAGATTACCTTCGACATTGATGCTGGTATGAGCCAGAATATCAATATTCCAATCATAGTCAACTCATGTAACCATACAGATGGCATTGTTAACGTCTCCGCCAAGGACAAGGCTACTGGCAAGGATCAGTCTATGACTATTGCATCTTCTTCAGGACTCAGCGATAAGGACATTGAGAAGATGGTTTCGGATGCCGAGCAGTATGCCGAGGCCGATAAAGAGCGTCGTGCTCTTATTGAGGAGTCAAACAAGGCTGACTCCGTCTGCGCAGATACTGAGAAGGGTATGTCAAGTTTCTTCTGTTTATGAGGTTGTAACTCATACCTTTTTCACTCAGCTATGAACGAGTTCAAGGATCAGCTTGATGGTGCCGAGAAGGAAAAGGTTTCGAAACTCATTGCCGAATTGCGCGAGTTGGCCGTCAAGGGACAGTCTTCTGACCCTTCTGTAACTGCTGAGACCATCCGAGAAAAGATCAGCGAGACCCAGCAAGCGTCTCTTGGTCTCTTCCAGAAGGTGTATGAGAAGCGTAGCGCTGACCAAGCGGCCTCGGAAAAACCTGCTGAGGAGAAAAAGGATGAGGAGAAGAAGGATTAAACACCTTCCTTCTCCTTTCGATTTTCCCGGTTTCGTATTGACACACTTACTTATCTTTGATTTCGGCTCGGCCACCCGCGTCAATCACCAAGTTACCATTACCTTACGCCTTTTGAATAACGACGCCCACACGCACTGACAATTGAAAAGTAGATATCATAAACACTAGCTACACGTACATTATATCTCTTGCATACTATATTGCTCACCACCCCGCTCAGTTGTAATGTATAATTTGAAACATTCTCACCGCAATAAATCATTAAGGTCGCAGGACGGTTGTGCTTCTTGGCGTGGTCTGCGCACGAACAACCGGGTCCCGTACTACATGCAACATGATTCGCATATAGATTAATAGTCCTTTGCGAATCCTACCTACTTGTAGTTTGGCTTTCGCAACTTTCACGCAACTAAAAATGTTCAAGAAATCACGTTACATCTTCGATAGATCAGCAAGGATTTTTTCCTTACCTGTCAACGTAGTTATGAACACACACTGCTGAGTGGATTCCGACTGACATTTGCACTGTATCTAACAGAGAGCATGGTATGCCTGCGTCAACTGTCACGATTTCTGCTGACACATTTGTTGGGCTTTCACGGAGCACCATCAATGTATCAGGCATAAGATGTGAATGGGGACATGGAAGAGATACATGTCAAGTAGTGGCATCATGTTGGGAAGCATTGAGGCTGGTCTGTTGACTTTTTTGCCAAACACTTTCTCTGTTTGCATCCTAACCTCTTTGGACTGACTAGCATTATAAACACCATGTACTTGCTTCTCGGCCTAAAAAAGATGTGAGTTGCCAACCTAGTTGGGTATTGCAATATTGACTGATGTGATCTGCAAGAAACGCTCGCGCGACCTAGTGCATATATTGTGCAAGTTACCGCGATGTAATGCTGTTCTGGGACATAACTCGCTTGAACAGCTGTGGAGCCATGTTGAGAGTTCACATCTCTCTCGTGTTCCTCTCGTCTGCCCGGTTGAAGGTATGAACTTTACCTGGATGATCACAAGATGTAACTCAAATTTCGTAATTAAGGTTGTCGACTTCATCTGCGAAGTTCTCCTGCGGTTCTCAAGCATTTCGCTGAGGAACACACAAATTTGAACGGGACAACTCATTCCCTTCCTTCTCCGCTCCTCAAGCCATCGTGGAAACCTTTTTTTCCGTCGAACATTCCCGAACCACTTCCACTTCCGCAGAACCCCCGTCCAGGATGCGTCCTCGTTTCCACGTTTCCCGACTCTCTTCGCAACCGCAAAGGCTTTACGGATCTGCCCTTGTCATCGCAGACATCGTTTACCGGCACCTCGCCTTCCAAACGTTCCCAACAGATCCCGAAGGTCCCGATGGAGGACGATAACTTGGACGTGCCAGATTTTGGCCAGCTTCCAAGATATCGTTGGGATGATGTATTTTGGTCAAACGAAATTACCATATGGCGACCACCCATTATGTTTGATATGGACGTCGCGCGACCTCAGCGAATGCTTGACGGACCCCTTGGAGAAACGCCAAAGAGTATCTCGTACGAAGTTTTTGCAAAACAGGTTGATGGGCTAGAACGCAAAGGGCTTCTATAATGACAAATGGCAGTCGCGCCAGATCTTCTTTACGTTCTGTCTCACAGGTTACCATTAAGATCAATTGAACCAGGTTCAACTTGGATGTTCAATTATGCTCAAATGTTTGCAGTGGTTTCTGAAAGCACCACTTTATATATGTATGGTTAACTTTGACTTATTGACATGTATAATATACCCAACGTTCCTCGAGAGCTTCTTTTCGTCCAAGTACATACCAGGGTCGCGTAACCGCGCAGGTTAAGACAAGACTCTTCAACCCAAATATCACCGCGCGCCCGATCTCTCGCCAAACGACAGAGAGCCATGACTGTTTCCGGCTCAAAAACCCCAAAGCCTTATTGGCTGACTATGTTTTACGATAAGATAAGACGAGCCGGCACACTGATTCCGTATTTGACGTTCTTTTCTCGTTAGTGTAGTTGCCATGGAAGTTCCCCCTCCTATGTCATTTCCTGCTATCCTAAGGAATCCTGGACTCTCTGGTCCATTTGCACATCTGCAGTCGAGCACTTCAACACTATCTGTAGCCCCAACAGTTGTTAAGAAGCCCAAGGGCGAACACGAAGGCAAACGCTGGATAAGACGCAGAGAGAATGGTAACCTTACAGAAATTCCACCGCTTATTTTCTGATACTTAGCCTCTTCTAGAATGCTTCACGGGAAATCCACACATCGTGTCAGCTTCCAAACTGGACTCTTTCATACCAATTACACACACACGGCCGACATTTCCAGAACCCTTGCCCCCATATCTCCCACGAACTGTTAAAGTCCCTCCTACTGCAATTCCAGAACCTGACCCAAATTCTGCTAATGCCGGCCGCTTCTCAGTCAGCCTCAAGGGCATGCGCCGGGAATTACGCAGAAGCGGCTTCCGTGCAGAGCGCCTCGTCAAAGATGTCGAGTACGAAATCCTTGAATGGCTTCAGGAAGGAGGCATCATCCTGAACCCTGATTCTTGCGAAACAAATAACCTGACTGCAACCGGTGTTCCTATTGGTGATACTGAGACTATTTTCGAAGTGTCCCGTACACCCTTACAGTTAGTCTGGTCTACTGGTAACGATTCTTTCGCTCGATACGTCGTACACTGTTGTGCTAGATATCATGAAATTGTTAGCTTCAGTATGTCTTTATCGACCTGCCGTATTATTTTACACAACCTGACAACTATCTTGCAAGGCAAAGAAATCTCAGGGCGACGCTTGACTTATCTTCTGCGCCCCAATGTCACCCGACCGGATCATTACGCCAGAACCGTGCTAGATACGCCCCCAGTAACTGATCTTGACTACTCGTCACACGACACAGAATCGGATCGTGGAGGGCTCGAAACAGATTCGGACATAGAGCAACTTCCAGGCAATCAAGCTTCTCACCTCCCCGTCATCACCGAGGATCCCTCACTCCCTTCCTCGCCGAGGAGATCACCACCTCACCTTGATGAAGATCAATGGTCTGTTCTGGATGACACAGACCTAGACGATGACACAGACCTAGACGATGCCGAGTCAGAAAGTAACGCTGAGGCCACAGTTCGGGATACAGGACCAACCGGCCTCAATACTATCTCTGAACCCGATTCCTATCTACGCCAGAAATCGTTTCGCCGCCGCCGCCGGATTCTGAATGAGAAAAGAGTCGATTCCTCTCCTTCGCGTTCTCCCGTCCGTTGCTTGTCCCTTTACCCCAAACCCCCCAAACCCCGCATACCAAGACCACCGCTTCATCAGCAGCGTCCCTTCTATGCATATCTATTTTCGTGATCTATACATGTAGAGCGTGCATAACGTATAATCTACAGCGTAAGCTATACATTTTTTGTTCATTGCTTCTCACAATGCAATGAAATATATGCAAATATGGTCAGTGCATTGGTTAACCCATGATTAGGTGTGTAATAAGGTAAAGTGTCGATCCAAGGAACCGCTAGTGGAAAGTTATCAGCACACTTAACCAAGCCAAGCAAGACTTAGTGAACGGACAATTATGTTAGTTATAGCAGTAAAAGCGAGGATGAATGTCAGGTAAGCTTTCGTCAGGCTGGCATGATTATCTTTGCTGAAAGTACTTGAAGAATTTGCGCCACTCAAAATAGCAACAAGGAGCAAGCCCTTAAATAGCGTCAACCACGACATGATGCAGAGTTGACCGAACATACATTCGACAGGACCCATGTCAACAAAACCTAGGGGATGTACGTAAACAGAAGAGAACAAGCATTAATTGGTATGTCGCACGTTGGTCCTGACGTTCGCATAATAATCTTTTGCGGCTTGCTCTCTCTCAGCGATTGTGGGCTTATTTCCAGGCTTTTTCTCTACAGCCGGCTTGCGTGTTTTGAGGTGTTCGAGTGCTTCCTCGTAGATTCCATTCACGTCAGCTGCCTCAGTCAGCATTTCAAGGTCCACTTGAGAGTGGCTATCCTGCATGACAGCTCCGAGATCTGTGTCTGGACCTTTGTCTTGCTTTGTCCCCCAAGAGATCTGGATGAAAAATTACTCAGTCTTTACCGCCAGTGTTTACGAATGGAACCGACATCATCAAGGTTCGAGAACGCATAGCTAGGAAATAGAGTGAGTGAAAGAATGAGAAAGTAGCTAAGAGAGCAACATACATGTTCAAGATGTTAATATAGGTAGGCGACAGAAACATGTAGGGTATAAAGCTGGTGATCATGTGCCATGGATCGAATGCTAGAATACTGGCGAACAGGTATACTGGTCCTATACATCAGTGTATTTCAAACCGAAAAGATGGACATGACAAACATCCGTAAGTGATGACAACGCTGAAGAGCATAATGTTATTGGCAGAACCACCCTGCTCTGCCGCTTGTATGGAACATTTAACTGATGCGAATATGAGGTAGACCATTATTATACTAAAGCAGCAAGCTGTAGATTTATATTTCCACTGGGAGCTGCAGTAGGAAGCATGAGCGCGGGATCCTTTGTAAAGCAGTAGACACTGACACTTTTGGTTTGTTCCCCATAGAAAAGATGAAGCAAGAAACGATGATCGAAGCCATAATGAACTATTTCAAGAATATCAGTCTTAAACTTCTTTCCACTCATTCAAGGGTAATACCTGGACGATTGTATTGAAATATGCGATCCCAGACATCTTAAATGAAGGGTCTTCCAACGATGAAGTCAACACCACCTAAAATCGACACATCAAAGACTCGAACGGATGTATACGACAAAGGCATAATTACGAAAAACAAATAGAAGTTACCCTGCGTTCAGAGAAATTAAATTAGTACCTGTGCGAACTCGAAGACAGGGAATGGCTCACGATGCTAAACCACGAAAAGATGAGGTTGATTATGTTGTACACAGTCTCCAACATGAGCACGGTTTTCCGCGTCAAACTATGCCCAGAGCGCAAAATTTGTTCAACATGTGCTATTGCGTATGTTGCAGCGAAGAACGACCCGTTGAGCCAGCGCCGGCGCTGGCTGATGAACTCTGGAAGGGCTTCGGGGACGTCTGTCTCTCCAACAGCGCCCTTGACATATTTGAGAACCCTAGACCGATAACCTTCAACAGAGGAAAGAGTAGAAAAGGCAGAAAAATTACCAATTACAATTCGATTTAGCCACGAGCTCGAAGCATAGAATACGCTACAAGCAGAATGAGAGTTGACTCAATTGCAATTGAGTGCATGTCAAGACTCACATCTTCAGCAAGATCTTTAAACGAGAGAAATGACTTGTGAGTCGATGATCATCTGATAACAATACAACCTACACATATTAGACGTGAAAATATCTGTGTCACGTCCATGTAAAACCTCGCCTTTGAAATATGATGCTAATGGACCCACGCCATTTTCATCGTTTTGCAAGGCGATATACCTGAAAATCTATGTAAGTTTGAAATCCTGGATTTGAAAGATAAATGTCACACCGGTAGGCTGAAAAGGCACCGGGCTGTCGAAAAATGACCGGTCAGGATAATACAGCTGCTACATGCCAAGCCCTTACCAACACGCTGATATATCCGAACATAGACTCTGTAGTCTTGTCTAGGATACAACTAATCTTGTACTCAAAGTTCTGGGATGCAACTTGAAATATGTTATATCAGCTACGTCGACGAACTAAATAAAAAGGTGGTCAACCTAAGGGATTGAGGAGAAGTGACCAGTTTTTCCCTTTGAACGTGGAAATTTCTCCACATGCCCCACCGACATTTGAATTGACGTCAAACGCCTTCCAAAGACGATATATGCTGTTGTTCCCGGGCCGTGTACCGACGTCCAAGAGAACACATACGTTCGGCTGTGTAGTGCATATCAGCTGACCGTGTCGTCGTTCAGTCCCAAGCTACGCACTTGCAACATTGGCGCGAACGCATTGAAGAACCATCTGTGGCTATTTATCTTCTTCTGATTCTTCTCCTTCATGCAGAAAATGATTTGGGTCGGCACAATGCCCTTGTCAGGATATTTAAAGTGCAAATTAGGATCCAACGCGAAGGTTGTCGTGTACTCGAATAAATGGGCAGTGACCTCCTTGTTATTGACCATATTCTTCATATGATCGCCAGGCTGGTAGACGCCCAGAAGTGTCAGGCAGTCGAGGACGCGAGGATGAACTTTCTTGCGACCATCGGCAACAATGCAGACAACGACCTCTCAGGAAGTCAGAGGACTCTTGGCTTCATGCAAGATCTGACACACACCTTTTGCCACGCGTTCGGCCCCCATGTCTGTGAGTTTTTGCGCGTACAAAGATGGGCAATATTCCGCATTACGCCATACAATGTCCTGCAGAATAGTATCTCATCCTCCTGTTGCATGATTACTTATTGCTCCGCTCACGAACCCAGATACGTACGTTATACATCGTGATAACGATGAACAACTCTGTCCGTCTACCAGTCTCATTCTGTCGAAGGAAGAACCCTTTCTTCTCAAACTCATCTGGATCACAAGTCACAGCAGTATAACGCGTCTTGATCGTCTCCGGCTCGCCCCTTCGTGGGAGGACGAGCTTCGGTGGGACTGGAAGATCAATAATTAGGTTGCCATTAGTCAATTGTACGCGGCGCTTGGTCTTGTTCCTCCGCATAACACGACCAGCTGGGGCGGGACCAAAATGTTGTGTTTCAAGCGGCGGCTCTGGTAGAGTTCCTATTGAGGATATCGGTGTTTGTGGTTCGGGGTCGTATATCACATTATGTATGAGCGGTCCACGAGAAAGTAAAGCCTTTTCTGGGTCGTCTTGATGACGCTTACGTCCTGCGTAATGAACACTGTCGTCCCCAACCACGTAGTAATCCTCTTCGTCAACAGCAGGAGTGGGAGATCGCGACCGAGGGGGTGGACGCCACATTCCGCTGTGGCCTGATGCATAGGCTTCGACGTCTGAGCAAAATGACACGTCGAAAAGTTCGTCTCCAGCCGGTAGAGCATCTCCCTCGTATGAGACGTAGGAGTGCATAGAAGGCGGGTGATAGTCTTGATCATAATAGTGGGACTGCTCCGATGCTGTAAGGCGGGTCTCTAAATCGGAGAAAGGGTTCGTTGCCATCGATGTCTCTTCCTCCAGATGCAGCGTTTCGCCAGTATGGATGGGCGCGAGAGACTGTCCTGGCTGATATGGCCGGTACTGTGGCTGTCCTGAAGGTACCGTGTAATTACTAGTCCCACTGCTTGAGCCTCTACTGTTCAATGATAGACGCGACGCAGAATCGCTTGTATCTGGTTGCGAACTGTGAAGAAACTGGTCGACCGCTCGTATGTCGTCGTAGAATTCATCCACAGGTCCATGAGGCACAGGCGCGTCAGTAAGGCTGTATCGCTCGATTGAGGGGTCTGCTGGTTGGTGCTGCGCGGGCATGTCGACGCGCGGGACAGGCTTTCGGCGGGAAGCCATTGTAAACGTTGAAGAAGCAACTGGCTTGCGGCAGAATCATGAATGATTGACGCGCAAACCTCCAGGGTCACGGGGTGGCGTTTCGAAATTCGCATGATCGCGGCAAGCTTGTGCCTTCCTTCACTTGAAATCTTGAAGATCTAGAAACTCTATGTCGGCAAAGAATCATGCGTTGACAAAACTCATAATGAATACATTAGATACGATATGTGTCAACTCGAGGGGGTATGATGTAAAACGAGTTATAGTCCGTGTTTCGCCAAGGGAAACATGCAACACACTAGCTATAGAGGATGAAAATGGTGACAGCTGGTAACAAACATGATCCTGCGTCATTCCTTAGAAAACACGCGATCCAGTCTGAATTTGGTGATAGGTACGCTCTTCAAGACGCGCATAATGCATCAGGCTTCAACAAGTTATCCTGGTTGCCAAAACGCAAAGGAAATAGCAGCGTTTTTCATCTATTCGGCAGAAAATCGCTTCACCGAGTCTCCAATGGCTGAAAGCGTGTATAGAACTGCTTCGTCTGCGCTTCCACCATCTCTTGTGTAGATTCAGGAAGGTCTTCTACAAATCGGCCTAGCAAAGCATGTCCTCGTCAGACGGGACCAACTACACCCATCGGTCCACAAATACCTGGAGAACCGGCAAACAACGATAATGCGGGTATGACAGTGTTTGGAGGCACAATTGTATTATCTGCTATCTTGGCGCAGTCCTTGATTATGGTGAACTTTCCCTGTCTCGGGCATCAGGCAAATAATTTGAGGATTGAGCTGAGCGTATGCACAATGATACAGTTTTTGCCAATTTCGACGTGATTTCCGATGGTAGCCGCTTCAACGATGCTATTGGCACCAATGTGAACATAGTCTCCAATTTTCATGGGGTAATAGTTAAAATTGCCGCGATATGTCTTGTAGGGTGGCCTGGCATAAGATGATTCATAGCGCGTAACAATCAGAGCTGCTATACTGACCTCATGACACATCCCTCGCCGACCAAACAATAACGTCCCAGCGAAATGACGACAGCATGTCCGGGACCAGTACGCCGAAGGTCACCGCGAATGATTGCGCTGCTTGATATTATGGTCTTTCCACCGAGTATTATATTTTGAGGTCCAGCAATAGTGGCTCGCCGCGAGACTTTATTTCCTGTGTCCTGTCAAGTTGCAGCTGTCTGTCGTCGATCACGGGCCTCAGAACACGTACCGTCTCGATAAACTCATCCTTGGAGTAGTAGACCGGTGGTTCCATGTGGCTGTACAAATGACGGAGGCGGACTTCGGAAATTTGTTGCAACTCATGTTTACTCTCACTCGAGCCGCGACTTGCTTCACGGCACGTCGTTCTCTCGTCAACTCCACTTTGGCACACAGAACACGACTACAGGGCTCAGCACTCCATTCATCACAATTCCGCCTTCTCTCGTCCTCATCCAATGAATCGAAAGCCTCAGGATCTCCCTCCCTAGAATCTGAACAACCAGCATACGAAGGCCCTTTGGCACAAACATTCCGGCGTTTGAAGATATTCTCGCTTTCGTCCCTTTCACTCTCATGTACATTGGCACCGTTCATGTTCATCGTCGAGTCCAACCTGCCAATGACAGCGCGAGTTGCCTTGACCTCTATTGCTATTGGAACCTCTGGCATAAGCACAGGGCTCGTCGGATGGTGCGGCCAGCCGTATGTAACTCGTCTTCGTTACCTGAAACCGGAAGAGAACGACGGCACGGAAGGCGTTCAACTGACCACACAGAATATACTACTAAAACCACGGGTCACAACGGTGGGGCGGTATTATATATCTCATAAAATTAAGCTCCTGACTCTCGCTATTCAAGGTGTATGATCCATCATTTTTGGTCGAAACGCGCCGTCCCTTTGCAAAATGGGAACTCGCGGACCAAATGGTGCTTCCAAGTAACAAGACTGCTGAACCAGGGACAGAGGAGACAGTAGCTGAGACGTCAGACAAAAACGGGGTCATTCTGGGGCGTTGGGTTGTGAAATGGGGCGAAGGTGGTGAGGGAACCTGCCATGAGGTCGGAAAGATAAATAGGTGAGGCAATCATTACGTCTACTTTTTCTTATTGTTAAATATATCCTAGGTACTTTAATGTTCATGAAGAGCTTTTAACCTGAATTTGGTTTGCCAAATTGAACGGTCACATATTCACCAGTCATTCATTGTGTTGCTAGAGACAGAGAACAGGCCAAAGCATCTGAACTGAGAAACTGTTATCCTAAATTCAGATTTTGACCATATGTCAGTTGATCTCAATAGCCCAATGGACTTAGGGGCGCAATGCACCGGGCTGTTTCACGCCGCATCAAACCACTTGTTACTCTGAAATTTGGACATCAGATATCCATCAGATCAGGCTTTACGTTTCCTGGGCAACGCAGAAAAATCATTATAAAACCAACGAGGACCCTCGAGTGACGTTCCTCATTCTCAGCTGGTCTTTGAAGTCAGTCTTTCCATCCAGAACTTACCGCAGGCTCGGTTGTTCAAGAAAAGAGAAAATGGCACCTTCCTTCTTCTGGACATTCACAGCGGCGTGCGCTTGTCTCGCCGTCGTATCGGGTGTCAACGCGGGCCTAATGATCAACGGGGGCAACAGCACGCAAATTCTTCCATTCGACCATTGGCAGTACCCCGATCCAAACAACGTGAACCCATTCGCCGGCCTCGCCCTCGACATCCGTCCTGATTCCTTCAGCAAAACTGTACTCTCACGGAGCACAACCATAACCGAGGACGCCGGGGTAGAGCCGCGCCAAATCGCCCAGGTAGCCCGTGTCGCCGTCAAAGTCATCACAGAAATAGTGGAAAAAGTGAAACAAGCCATCGACAGGGACAAGAAAGTATGTGAAGTGAATCCTACGAAATGGGGGGACTACATAGCTCAAAGAGAGATATTCTCCATTAGGCACGAGAAAAGTTCACTTTGTTCGTCGTTGATGAAGGTAGAAAGCACCGTCCCGAGTTCAACTGGATAGCATGTCACACCAAGCATCGCACAAAGTTCAAAGGCGTCAAGGGCCAAGACTGGGGTCACGACCACAAAGAATTTGACATCAAGGTTGGAGGTACTATAGGGTGCGTTCCCGACTATATCAAGACGTTCACCTGTGAACTTGGACTTGGACATACAGGTACGAAATATACTACGCCCGAGAGGGCGAATTCTGGAACGACGGTGATGGGGGGTATCTCAACGTTAGTATTCCGTGTCTTTTGCCTTGCATTCCCTTACTAATTGCTTGGGTAGTGGGCATACTCGGGCTTTTTCACTCATGACGGTAAAGGAAACAAACATGTAGTTTTTACAAAACCGCCTGGTACATAAGGATATCATATCAGTAGCTCCGTGATATGCCAGAATTGATGACGATGCAAGCTGCTCAAATAATCACAGCTTATTCTTCACCGCCCTCAAAGTTACGCTCTGCAAACTCTCGTCTACAGACGACACAGTATCAGCTCAAAATCAAAGACAAAAGAAAAAACAAACGAACAATTCGAGTCATAGAGACGATCTCCTGGTACAGCAACGATATGACTGTGGATGTTTGACGCATCCACCATAGACGGGACGACCTCTCTAATAGTCCTCGCCCCCAACAGTCGCATGCACATCTCAAATTCATCCTAGATATTAATCAGTCGAGGCACGAAAGGAATTGTATAACACACATGAAGGATCTGCAGTGCCTTGTCTATACCCTCAGGCCCATAAGACGAATACGCATAAAGGAAAGGACGTCCTACGCCAACTTCCATAAAGAAATCTGTTAGAGAGTCCTCTACGCCGAGACGAGGTACGTACCCGCTGTAGCACCGAGAGCGACCGCCTTGAGGACGTCCGTCGCCCTACGCACGCCCCCGTCTACAAACAACTGGAACTTCTCATTCGGGAACGTCAAACCACGTAGAACACCAAGCTTCTCCACCACCTCAACCAAGACTTCTATACCAGATCGCGCAAAATCCAGTTGGCGTCCACCGTGATTTGACAGGACGATTCCCGCGAGACCACGATCGTACGCCTCCAGTGCGTCCTATAACCCCGATTCATTCATCAACTGCAGAATCATAGACGTCTGTAGCTTACCTCCCAGCACTGAACGCCTTTCAAGATCAGAGGCACTGAATAAAAAAAGAGCGGTGTGAACGCATTACGAGACAAAACGGCGATGCACTCAACTGCGTGTGATGCTCTTGAACCAATCCAAGTCGACCCAGTTCAACCCGGGGTCTATGAACGACTACACTCCAAAATCAGAAAATCACACATGAGAGGAAAGAGATAAATTTCGTACGCTAATCGCACGCGCTGCGCCCTGTGATCTGTCGACGCCTTCAGACCCTGTTTTCGTGACCTCTGAAGGGTCCTCTGCTTCAAATTTCATGCGCATGTCCTAAGATATGACACAGTAAGCGGCTGAAGACGATACGTGTGAGTGAGAACACGCCTTTTCTCGCCGCCCGAGCTGCGGCGCGTCAACGGTTATGAAAAGACCCTTGATGCCCCGTTTCTCCGCGTGCTGCACGAGACGTTTCGTAATTGCTCTGTCCTTGTTGACGTATCTGCCCAAGTCAAACCTGAGAGACGAGAATTTGAACGAGAAGGGGAACTGACAATTGGAAAAATTGGACTTGTCCTGGTTGGGCACCGTCGACGATCTCGTCGAAAGAACAAGATGCAAGTGTGGGTATCTAAAACAAAAATCTCATCAGCAGTTATGACGTGCTTCGATTATCGCACCATTTGTACGAGGCCGTGCTTGGCGGCTGCTCTCGTCAGGTTGAGTTCACCATCGGGGTGTCCAAGTTTTCCCAGCGCAGTAGCGGTCTACGTATAATTAACCCGTGTTTCCTGGATTTCCGAAAGAGTTACAAACAATGTATACGGGCATGCTTGTTTTTTGCCCAAGAATCGTCGTTGACCAGTCGACCCTTGTGACGTCACGAAGCACCCTCGGTCTGAACCAGATCCTGTGATGTATGTATGTATGTATGTGCATTTGAGAAATTGATGTTCGCACCTCTGATACGCCGCGTGGTTCTCTCGAAGAGTGATTTCATCGTCCGCAGCAGACGAGTAATACGCCCAAGCCTTGTCCGTCATAGTTTTCCGAGCGATCGCCTATTACAATGTGAGTTTAAACGAAACGCATAGAGAGGATGGATACGGACTTCAAAGTCGTGCAAGTTGAGAATCTCGCCTAGTGGGGGCCGCGCTGCTACGCGCGCCTGACGCGCCTTTTCCTCGTCCGTGAGCACGACGTCTACTTTTTCCACGCTGTCCAAAGCTACTGGTCCAAGGCTGCACCCGGGGCCCCATGCATCACTCACAATGGTGTGCGGAACGGGAACATTACTCACTGTTTCTCTCGAGGCAAGTTTGTGGTGATGGCATCTGGGGGATGAATGGGGTCATACTCCCGGCTTGTACAAACATCAGTAATGATGCAGAGAAATCGGGTCAGAGACTGACGTTGCGTCTTTGCCGGCATATTTCAATATGATCCTGCTACCACCTGGGAAGAACAAGATTTAAGCGCTTAGAATTAGAGACCGTTGATCACGCACCTGGGTGTTCTGCATACAAGCCGTTTGTCAAAAGGTGTGTTTGTTACGACAAGCTCACCGTCTAAAAAGTCGGTAACGTCATAGACTTGGCCTATAAAAACAGAGTTCAGTCACAGCTAGCACGCGGGATGACTTGATGTGCTCCGACCGTGAACGATGATCCAGCAGCTGTCTCTGGAGTTGTGTTTGGCGACTTCTTGTCCGGATAGCATCTTGGCCAGCGAGGAGGTGAATGGTGGGTATAATTAGTCAGTCACTTTTGTACGCGTGAGCTCCTGCCGGGCCGGAGCAGGATAAATGACACTTGATAGGATAAAGGACGACATGTTGTGTATTGTTGTACTGTATGAAGGCCTCCAAGTCTGATAGGCTATGCGCCCAAGCCCTCGACCGTGCTTGTAGCTGCGAGGTATTACCCAGAGTTCACATCATACATGGCAGACAGGTGAAAGGACTGCCTGGACCACTCTATTGTTGTACATACGAGTGCTTGACATGGCATATTACCCAGAGTTTACATCCTGCCAAATAAAGCACTCGCCGAGATAAACAACAACCAATAAAATGCTTGCCATGAATCACGACTCGGACGCCTCGATTCGGCAGACAGACACGGACGCGGCGCTCGCGCGTCTGTCTGCTGTGCAAAAGGGGTACATGGAGGACGGGTACATCCGGTACTTTGTGCCGCGTGCGCAGATGCAGGGCGCACGGCCGCCGCTGATCAACATTGGGACGTACGTGCGGGGGCGGGCGATCGACGAGCTGGTGGAGAAGTGGTTCGAAGGGCGAAAGGCGGTGCAGATCGTTAGCTTGGGTGCGGGGAGCGATACGCGGTTCTGGCGCATCGCGGTGCGTGGGGGTTTTTTCTGGGGTTTCATGGTGTTTACTATACATAGACGGGAAAATACAAGGATTTACTGAGGGTGTATGTGGAGATGGATTTTGCAGAGGTGACGAGTAAAAAGGCAATGGCGATTCGGAAGAGTAGAGAGCTGAGTGCGGTTTTGGGTGAGAATGTGAGGGTTGGTGAGTAGGAGTGATTATAATTGGAAACTGTGCTAATGGTACAGAAAACGGTGGGACGGTGCTACATGGGGAAAAGTACCATCTACTCGCGGCGGATCTGCGGCTGGCGCCCGAGACGACGCTCGGGAGACTGAAAGGGATTCTGGACCGGTCTGTGGCGACGCTGCTGCTGTTCGAGTGTGTGCTGGTGTACATGGAGCCACAAGAGTCGGAGGGGCTGCTGCGGTGGTTTGCAGAGTACTTTGGTGGTGGAACTGCGGTGGGGGGGATCGTGTACGAGATGTTTAATCTGGAGGACGCGTTTGGGCGGGTGATGGTGAACAACCTCAAGGTGTGTGGGCAGCTGCAGTGGATAGACTAGTGACGAGTGCGCAGGCGAGGAACGTGTCGCTGCCGGGTGCGGTGCCGTATGGCTCGGTGGAGCGGCTGCCGCGGCGGTTTTTGGACGTGGGGTTTTGGAGTGCGGGGGCGGTGACGCTGCGGGATGTGTGGCGGGGCCTCGGGGAGGTGGAACGGTGAGTGCGAGTTTTGTTGCTGGCGTGTGCTGACTGGAGCAGGTTGAGCGGGGTGGAAAAGCTGGATGAGGTGGAGGAGCTTGAGCTTGTGCTGGGACACTATGGCGTTACGTGGGGGCTGTTGGGAGAAGAGTCAGCGTGGGGATTGGGGACGACACAGACAAATCAGAGAGAAGATTAGTTGAATTCATTCAAGAGCGTAGACCCCCTTGTCCAACAATAAATTTCATCAGAAAAATGAAAAGGAAAAAGACCAACCTCGCGTGAGAAGAGGATTTGGTAAGCGGAGGGATTTTTTCGCGTGTGGAGGACTTGTCGGACTAATGAGCAAACCGTCGCCTGCGCCCCCCCCAGCAAAGACTGCGCTGCCGTCTCGGTCGGCGTGGTCCCGCGGACCGCCGCAGAGCACGCAGTCGTCGTCACGGTCGCAGTCGCCGGCGCCGGTGGTGGCCGGGACGCACTCGCGGCGACCCAGTGTGCCGTTCAAGGATGGCGTGTCGATTCCGCGCGGGAATGCGTCTGCGATAAAACCAGGCAAGTCTCCAGTCTGTGTCCCTCCATGTCTGCTCATTGCGCACAGGCTCCGTCACCTTTGGCTCCATCGACGACGATCCCACCCCGATCTCCTCCTCACCTGCCGCCGCCCCCGTCCTCAAGGCCGAGACCGTCAAGTCCTTTGGCACCCTGCCCCTCGTTGTCCCCAATGGCAACAAGTCCCGGCCCGCCCCCGCCGCTGTCCCCGCCGCCCCCGCCCCGCCGCCCCCGTCCAAGCCTGCCTCTGCAGACATCAAAAAGCTCTTCCAGTCTGCGCCCCCAGAGCCCACCCCCCGGTCTGCGCCCCCGGACCCCGGTCCCCGCACTGCGCCCTTCCAGCCCTTTGTCCCCGCCGCCACACGCCAGCCCCCGCCCCAGTCCCCCAGCTACCCCCGCCAGCTCCCCAACGGCAGCGGTCCCCGGCCCCCACCCCCGCCAAATCCGCCCTCTGTCCTCTCCAGCCCCCGCATGCCCCATCCCCCTCCCCCCGTCCCCATGCCTCCACAGCCATGGCCCGGCTACTACGTGCGTCATCTTTCTCCCCCTTGTTTCCCGCTGACTGTCCCCCCAGTACCACCCAGAACAGCAGCCCTACTTTGCCTGGTACCCGCCCGCTCCCCCGCACCACCCCGGTCCACACGGTCCCCCACACAACCCCATGCCCATGTCTCCGCACGCACAGCCCCCGCCACTCCAGCCCGCCACCCCAACCCAGACCCACGCCGTCCCCACAACAATCCACCCGCCACACTCTGCCACCGCCTTTTCCCCGCCTCCCACGCCCTCCACCGCCACCCGTCTCAGCGCAAACTCGTCCACCTTTGTCCCCAACCGCAAGGTCACACTTAAAAACCCCGACGGCCTCGAGGTCGATATTACCTCCATCACAAAGTCAAACCCCTCTACGTCCCCGTCTCCTGCCCCCCGCACCGGCTACCGCCAGTCCACCCCGAGCTCACCGGCCACCACGCCCCGCCGTCCGGCAAGCATCCGTCTAGAGACAGAGGAGCAGCGCCTCAAGAGACTCGCTGACGAGGAAAAGAAAAAGGAAGAAGCCGCCAGGGCAAAGGCCGAGGCTGACGAAAAGGCCAGAAAGGAGAGGGAAGACAGGGAGAGAAAGCAGAGGGAAGAAGAGGAGAGGCTGGAAAAGGAGAGGCTAGAGGAGGAGAGAAGACAAAAGCAAGAGGAGGAGAGAAAACAACGGGAAGAAGAGGAGAGAAAACAACGGGAAGAGGAAGAGCGGAAACAACGAGAAGAGGAAGCGAGAAAGGCCAAAGAAGAAGCCGAAAGAAAGGCCAAGGAAGAGGAAGAGGAGCGCATACGCCAGGAAGCTGAAAACGAGCGGTTACGCCTCGAGGAAGAGGCCGCTGCTAAAGCAAAGGCAGAAGCCGACGAAGCTGCCGCTGCTGCTGCCGCCGCTGCCGCCCTCGAAGAGCAAGAAGATGGCGAAGTCGTCGAAGAGCCGTCACCAAAGGACTCTTTGCGTATCACCACTGCCGATCTTCCAAAGAAACCTCGTCCTGGCGCTCTCGACCTCACAGAGGCCAACATTTCCAACGACAAAGTCCCCGTCCCTCCCCCCTCTGCCCTGTCCCTGGCGAAATCCATCACCAATTTCGATGAAATTCCATACCCCGAAGGCATTTACAGCCCTGATCCCAATCTCAACCGCAACGCCAAAGATGGATTTTTAAGGTAAACAAACTACTCTAGTCCTTTCCGCAGCTGACAACCAGCGTAGATATGACCGCCGTTTCCTCATGCAGTTCGTCGAAGTCTGCAAGGAAAAACCTGAAGGCCTCCCTGATCTCGTGTCCATGGGCATTGAACCCGGCACCGGGCACAACCAAGACAACTTTCCAATGTCGCGAAGTGGCTCAGGCCGAAACAAAGGCAGCTCCGCGTCTATCCCCGCCCGCCAAGGCCCCCTGGGGCTGGGAATCGGGCTTGGCAAATCCGGCCAGAGCATGTTCGCGACCATGGGCAGCTTTGGCAGTGGGCCGAAACTCACGAGCGACGACCGATTCGCGGCGTCGACGAGGACGGTATCGTCGGGCGGCTATGGCCGCCCGTCGCCGATGACGCGGACGTCCAGCCAGGGCGGTGTCGGCGGCACGTCGATGCAGAATAACCGCGTGCGGAGCAAGCGCGGGGAGAAAAGGGGAGAGGGCAATAAGGCTGGGCGGGACGGGTATGGCGGCCACGGGCAGTCTGGTACGTCGCAGGGGCTGTCCGCCGAGGCCGTTGCGCCACTCGAGGTATCTGCGAACCGGTGGGACCGCAAGACGATCGGCTCCAAGGACGACAAGGTCGCGCTTGTGGACCGCAAGGTCAAGGCGTTGCTCAACAAACTGTCGATGGAAAAATTCGACTCGATCTCTGACCAGATCGTAGAGTGGGCGAACAAGTCAGAGGACGAGAACGACGGGAAGACGCTGATGCAGGTTATTGCGCTGGTGTTTGAAAAGGCGACGGATGAGGCGACGTGGTCAGAGATGTACGCGCGGTTGTGCAGGAAGATGATGGAGAAGCTTAGTCCGGCGGTCAAGGACGAGAGCATCATGCTCCAGGACGGCAAGGCTATTGCCGGCGGGCAGCTCTTCCGCAAGTACCTCTTGAACCGGTGCCAGGAAGAGTTTGAGCACGGGTGGGCCGTCAAGGAAGCCACGGCTGTCGCTGCCGCGAAAAAGGCAGCAGAGGACCAGGCGGTCAGGGCCGCGAATGAGAAGGAGGGGAACACCGAGGTTGCGTTGTACTCTGACGAGTACTACGCCGCGCAAAAGGCGAAGCGGCGCGGTCTTGGGCTGATCAAGTTTATCGGCGAGCTGTTCAAGCTCCAGATGCTGACGGAGCGCATCATGCACACGTGTTTGAAGAAACTCTTGGGTAATGTCGATCAGCCCGACGAGGAGGACCTCGAGAGCTGTTGTAAGCTTTTGATGACGATTGGATCGATGCTCGATACGGCCAAGGCTGCTAACCACATGATGGCTTACTTTTCGCGGATTGCGGAGCTGAGGAATAGCACGCTCGTCAGTCCCCGTGTGCAATTCATGCTTCAGGTTCGTTCGGTCTCTTTAGTTGCGTCGTTGATTGACCTCTTTTGCAGGATGTACTCGATCTTCGTGAGAAAAAGTGGATCAGCCGCAATGTCATGGCTGCACCTTCGACGATTGCGCAGGTACACGAGAATGTATGTTCTGCTTGAATCATTCACGGATTCGACGCTAACAAGTTGCAGGCGGCCAAGGAGAAAGCCGCGCTAGAAAAGGACGTCTACAGTCGACAAATCAGCATGTCGCGAGGCGGCTCAAGACGCGGCGGCAACCGCGACGAGCACGCGCAAGTCGGGCCCGACGGCTGGGCGGTGGCTGGCGGCGGCAACGCGCCCCGGCCGCAGCCCAAAGCGGGCGACCTGTCGAATTTCGGCAAGATTAACAAAAACACGTCCATGTCCTTTGGCCCGAGCACCGTGTTTTCGAAAAAGGGAGGCGACAGTAAGCGCGAGTCTGTCTCGCGCTCGAGCTCGAGCTCGAATATGTTCTCGATGCTAAGTCAGGGCGATGCGTCGCCGGCGGAGACAAAAGGTGAGGTGGTGATGGATTTGTAGGTTTAAGGATGATGCTGATGCTGCTTTTGTGATGTAGCGCCGGAGCCTCAGAGGAAGCGGTTGGTGCTTGCGCCGCGCACGAAACCGACGGCGGACGAGGCGGCGGCCAAGTCTGAGTCTGATGCTGATGCCGAGGGCGAGGGCGAGGGCGAGTCGGAGGGCGAGGCCGAGCCGTCGCCGACGGTCGAGATGACCGAGGAGCAGGCGATCAAGAAGATCGAAGAGGACATGAAAGAGTTCTTTGCGGTACGCAATCTGGACGAGGCGGAGATGTACCTGGCGAACCTACCTGGTGCGCACCACTCGCGACTCGTGGACAAGTTTACGGCGCGCGCGATCGAGGCGAAAGAGGCCGAGGCGCAGCTCCTTGCCGAGTTTTTCGTCCGCGCCGTGCAAAAGGAGCTCGTCTCGGCTGACGCGCTCGAGGCGGGTTTATTGCCGATTGCGGAGATTATTGATGATGTCGC
>JAGGAP010000200.1:0-52694 GCA_017657235.1 Termitomyces sp. T73sscA | reverse complement strand
GCCATCTAGCCATCATTTTCCCCCTCATTTCAGACTCAGCTGCACATGTGATCTAGACATGTGATTCCAGCAGGTGACCTAGACATGTGACCCGGACATGTGACCCGGACATGTGACTTAGGTATCATGTGACTTACCTTATTTTCTTCAACGCCTGGCAGGGTGGATCTTTAGACTTGTTCTCTTTGGATTCTCCTCTGCCAGATGCGTAACTGTTAATACTGATTACCTACACATATATTAATATACTTTGGATTCCCCTCTGCCAGTTGTGTGATTAGCCGCAACTCCTGGAGGTTGCCCTTACAGGTACTGGGCCTATTCTAACCAGGATTTGCGCGAGGAGGAGTATGTTACACTATGTGCTACTTATGGTGAGGAGAAGTGTTAGATGCCAGGAAACACCATAAGCATCATAACATATTTGATCACCGGCAAGGGCCAATTCATCTTATTTATATTAACTCTAATACGAAGACAGCAGATATATATACATGCTATCGAGTACGCATACCCTCAGTCAAATACACGAGACTGAGGATCACAGTACTTACTGTGTGTTCTAGTGTGTTCTGAGCTGTCAGCTTCCAACACCTTACTGGGTTGCTGACTAGTTTTCTATAATGCAGCAGATGCAGCTGATACTCACTATCCTCAAATGCAGACTCACTACTTTGAAGGCAGACAGGTGGTTGCTACCATCTGAACTACTGATAAGTATAGTAATGCTTTGGCTGCTCATTGTTCTACCCCTCTCTAAGCCCTCCAAGTCTCCCCAAACTTCTACCATGCCCCCTTCTTGCCCTCTTTGATGAGCAGCATGCTCTACTTCTAATACTTCCCTGGCTGTCCCCTCACTTAGAATCTCTCTTCTACTGATGGTAAAGTCCCTTGTTACAAATATGTCCTCAAGCCCCAACTCTCTTGTTGTGCATGTTGTTGAACATCAAAGGTGTGTCCTTAAACAAGCCCATAACCTATCCAGCTCTCGCTTGACTTCTCAATTGGTTTGGCTAGTAGTGAAGGCCAACACTTTGTCACTATTTGAAGCACTGGCCAGCAGATTGGTGAAGCCCTCATTGTTTTTGAAAAGTGCATTGCTAAAAAGCATGTGCATGCACTGCAGAAACAGAAATTTGGCAATGCTGCATTAGCAATTGCTATGCTGGCCCTTTCTTGGGACATTGCTTTGTTTATTTTAAAACTTCCACTCAGTTAGTGCCACCTCCTCCTTCTATGGCCCTACCTTGGATTTCTCTGGACTTGCAGATTGGGACAATTTGACTCCTCTACTTCTAGTAGAATCTTCACTGCCATCTGGTTCACCTATAGCCCTCTCTACTCTAACTCTAGCTGTCATCCTCAATAGTCATTGACTACACCTATGGGCATTATGCTCAAGGCACTTCTGAGGCACCATACAGCACTAACACTGCTCATCACTCTCACCCACCTTGGAGAAGGTAAACAATATTTGTCAAAGTGATGAACTTAGAGGAGGAGCTGATGTCAGAGGACCAGTCTCTGAACCTTGTCCAACCTTATTTTGAGCTTAGTCTAATAATGTGCCCACTCATAGCACCTCTGAATAACCACTCAGCCCACTCTATTCCCTTCTGTCTTCTAGTAGTCAGCCTTGATGAGTCATGAGCTCAATATCAATTATTGTTAGTTATACTCCATTACATCCTAGGGTCTGATTAGTTAAATAGAATTAGTAACAGCATAGCCACCAATGTAGTATATAATGGCAGCCTGTGTGATAGAATATTTACAGGCTGGACAATAGCAGTATTCTCTTGGCCTGCCTATTCATTGAATCAACTATAAGCTTCTTTAACAAAGTCCAACCCTCTGCTTGCTCTACTTGCCCCTTGCCTGACTCTTGCCTGCCTCTGTGCCCACTTGCTGGCTCTGTGAAAGGAGTTCTGCAGATGTTAAGCCTTGCCCTTACAGATGAGGATTGCTGGTAATAGTTGTATTCCTCTGCATTTACAACATATGGACACTTTGAATGTTTCCAAGTATTTCTATGTCAATAAGTACATAAATTATCATGCACATGAGACAGCATTCTAGATTTTTCTTTCTACTCTGCTAAACATAAAATATAAAAGACCTAAGATGCCATTCTCAAGATAAAGATGATGTCCCTCAAGATCAAGATGCATTACCAAGATCAAAGATGACCCTTAAAACAAAAGATGAGGTGGCTAATTTCCTGATGCAGGTGCAACCAGAGCAAAT
Organism: Termitomyces sp. T73sscA; assembly: GCA_017657235.1. NCBI lineage: Eukaryota > Fungi > Basidiomycota > Agaricomycetes > Agaricales > Lyophyllaceae > Termitomyces > Termitomyces sp. T73sscA. The sequence continues at coordinate 50,447 of JAGGAP010000200.1, read as the reverse complement.
TTTCTGCGAGGAAAGTAATATGGTTTGGTCTCAGGGGCAAAAATTCGAAAGGTGAAAAAAAACTTGAAAATCCCACTACAGAGTAGCGGGAAATGTAATTATCAGGCTTCATGAGTGAGTGCCTGGCAGATTTGTCAAGTTATATGTAGTCGGTAATATATGTATGTATTTCTACTTAAGGATCAAATTGTGCTTGTATTTTGATGACAAATTAGATCTTGGATACGCCGTGCTTGCAACGGCCCATACAAGCAGGTTGGCATGATCCAATTGCGACGCCAGGTTGAATGCCAATGGTTCATTGATTAATTCTGCATGTACTCCTTGCTAAGGGTATCTATCCTCATCCAATAATCTACGATGGTATCCGTTTAAATGTATATCCAGCAAGGCCGCCATCTCTTCTCTCCACCCTCACCAGGCCATACCCGTACCACCACGGTAACACCATCGCCCAAACAAACCAATACAGGAATCCCAGTCCGAACACCGCCCATCCGCCAGCAGCATGTGTCCAATACGGTAAAACCTCATACGGTTGCCCTCCAGGCGGGGGGCGCACGAAGGGAGCAACGAAAAGAAAAACGTTGGCGCACCCAAAGGCAAAGGCGGCGACTTGAGTAAATAGGCCAACACGTGGCCAAGAAGAGGGCCTCGATAGGCGAGAGAGATAGATAATGCCGAAGGATATTATGGCGTTGACAACAGACAGGGGGTAGGAGACCTATGAGACGTGAAGGGAGGTTGGATGATTGGGAAAAGAAGAACTTACGGTATTGATGATAAAGTTATAGGCATCACCCGGGGGAAGAGTAAGCATCATGACAACACAGACGAACCAATCTAGTCGAGGTGTTAGTCAATCGCATCGGTTTGAGTAATGCTAAACTAACGGAGTGATAATCCGGCTAACGGAGCATTGAAAGGACGATTCGATGCCCAGAACTTGCTGAATGGAAGGATACCTTCACGGCCGAGCTCCTGGATTACACGGCCTTGGGAAAATATCTGGTTTTAATAAGCCAACGTACAGGGTAACCAGAGTTGGGTTACCGACCACAGCCAAAATATTTCCCAGAGCGGATAACGCAACGAAGGCCGAAAGAACTCGCTCTGCTATTCCTGAAGAGCAGCGCCGCAACGAGACGCCCAGAACCAGTAATCTCTTCCTTTGATGCCCCCGCGAGGTACGCAATGTTTGCAAGAATATAAAGCATAGTTACAATTCCAATCGCAAGTGGACCCGCAATACGAATCGTCCTCTTAGGGTTCTTCACCTCTGATAACGCATAATTCACATTGCTAAACCCACTATACGACCAAAGGACATTATACAAACACATGCATAGCGACGACGCATCGAGCTTGGTGCCCTCAAACACATGCTCGAAGTTGCGTGGAGGCGGTTCGACGCAGACATGTCCGCGAAGCGCAAGGAACCCAGTAGCGACCACAATGAAGAGGACAAACAGCTTGAACATGCCAAGGAAATTCTGCAGGCGTAAGCCCCACTTTAGCGCGGTACCGTGCAGAAGCATAGCAAAGGTGATGCAGGAAAACGACATAAATCTTAGACCCCATCGCGTCGGCTCTACGCCAAGGACTTTGTATATATATTCGCTGAACACAAGCGTATTGCCGGCAGTCCAAGCTGTCATCGTCAGATAACATATTTCTAGACGCAGAGAGACAGAAAAAGTACCAAGGAGAACGCCATTGGAGGCGTACATGGAGGTAATGAGATACTTTGGTTTGCGAAAGAGGTACTCGAGGTAGTTTTTTTCGCCTCCGTTTCTGGGTAGTGCCTCGATAATAATATCAGAAAGGATGCATATACAGAACTGCGCCAACACACCGTTCCCCAGACAATATAGACTTGCAGCCCTGCAGCACTGATAACTGCTCCTATGACCCACATGGTGCTGTATGGTTCGTCAGTGTCGAACAGTGACTTCGGTGCAACTCCACTTCACAGCGACATGCCAACGCTCCCACTGTGGGTCAAAATTGTGCTTGGTGTTGAAAAAACACTGTATTATTGTAAATCAGAAGATGAAAATATCATTGACAGTTTAGTACGCTCACCCAGTGCCTATAATCCGATTGAAGATGATGAACACAGCAGAGACCACGCCAATCTGCCGCCTCTCTACTCCCTTTGGCCCTAGCAAAGTCGCTTCCGATTCTGGCTCTGTCAAAGGGATTGAGCGTTCATCGTTATTGAATAGCATCCGCGTGAAAGTAATGGACTGATAATCTCGGTGACCATCACTTTTAGCATCGCGAAGGAACATTGGGGTGAACCCACTCCTTGACGGTGGTCAAGCACTTGGGCTGAGGGATGTAAAGCGACGCCATCGGGAATGTGTACATATAAATTTGAACAAAAAATCAAACAAAAATGGCGTGGAATGGCGAATCTCACAAGCGACCAATCAAGTGAGCTACTTCTGACAATTCGATAGGCCAGTCTAAAACTTTGATATCTGGCCAAACTTTGTTCTATGAGCATTCCACCTCTCTTCTACTATCTCTACCCACCTCTAGCTAACTTCAAGATTCAGAGTTCTTGACGTTGGAGGCATTCTGAAAAGTTATATCCAATTACCACTGCTATTTCGAAGCTCGACGACCGTTGTGGACAATAGGGCTGTTTGCGCTATCTTTCCTTTTCCCACCAGCAGTCAAAGGATCTCATTATATATCCCTCCCGCAGGAGGAGAACAATGTACAGCTGTCAATCAACTTGTTCCTTATATTTAAATTACTTTGTTACAGCCCACTCTCGTCGCCCTCGTGGGTGCCGCCAAGGCCTGACCAGTCCGTGTCCCTCTCCCTCTCCCGCCCTTCACAGCCATCTGCATCCCGTATATACTCCCTCAGCTTCAACACCATGTCCACCTCCTCGCCGTCAGCTCGTCCACATCTTCAAGCTTGGCCCACAGCATGCCCAGCCAGCCAGGCACCCGGCCATAGTGTCCGGCTCATTAAGGTATCGCATCCGAGTCGGATGTGTCATCTCCTTTGTGTATAGTTTTTATCATACAAGTGTGTATACAGTTCAGAAGGACGTTTATGGAACTTTAGTTACAGAATTTTATCTGGACTCATGTCGTTATCAGCCCAAAGCATATAAAAAAAGCGATAGTGTGATTTACTATGCTGCGAAACATGAAAAGCGTAGATACAGTTGATCATGTTATACACGACAGTGTCCATCGACAGACGATTTAGAAAAGGGAGCAGTCTTAGTTTGCTTCTCATCCGGCTTCTCCTCATTGGAGATTTCAATGACCGTTCGAACCTTGTCAGGATTATTTTCGTTATTGAGAACAAAGGACACGACTTGGAGACTGTAGATGGAGGTCGTAGTTCCGTCAACAACATTAAGATACATTGTCCCAGCTTGAGTCGAAGCTAATGGTGCGAAGGACAGACGGCCTGAAATTCTAGCACCAATTCCTGCGCCTCGAACTGCTCCTGCAACGCCTGAATCTATCATTATGGATGACCCTATATTGTAAAGTGAATGAAATATGACTTGATTTACCAACCTTGACTTCAGCCTTGTGCAACCTAGTATTTTTCTCCAACCTTGAACCGCCGAAGTGTTCGATGACTGACTCGGCTTCCTTCGCCTTCCATTCCCTCTTCGTCATCTACATCACATCTCTTTCTCTTTCGGGCTCTGCTTGAATGATGTTCCTGCACGTTGTATCCCTAATGCAACAACTTGATTAGCCTTCGCTGTAACGGAATACAGATGACTAGACAAACCAAATCCGTAACCCCGCCTTGTACAGTCTAAAGTCGTCACGGTGAGTCATTCTTTCACTAAGACTTGTCCTTCACCACCTCAATTTCATCCCTCTCTTTTCCTCGAGACTATGCTTGAACACCATTTCTTGCGCTTCAAGCTGTTCCTCAATGACTGTGCTCACTAGATATCGATCGAGATCCAATTAGGATACGCCAAAACGTACCGCAGGCTTCACTTCCGCCTTGTACAACCTGAACAATGGCACGATAAATAGGGCATATGACGGAATACTTTGCTTCTCCACTTACTCATCCTCCCCGGTCTCTCCATCCCTTGTCACCAGGGCTTTTTTCTGGGCCTTAGATCTTCTACAAAGAGTGGATTGAAGGAGACAGATATTGGATGATAAATGAGGAAAACGTATCCTTGAGTTAGATAGCGCTCTTTCTGAGAAGCTTCGTCTGAACTGGCATTCAGAACAAGGTTTACCTCCTGTTCCCATGATTTGACGTTGCCAACATCAACGTCCCACAGGAGTGGAACCTCTAAATACGGTGACAGTGCGGGCGGCGGCGGCGGACCTTGTTATTCATGTTTGTTTTTCTTGACGCTGTACGGCGTCATATACTCAGCGCTGGGACCACAAGCAGGGAACGGCAGAGGCTCTTGTCGAGGCACCTGTGACGTTTGTAGGTGGTGCTGGGTGTGAGGGCTTCGTCCTCGAAATCGTAAATATCTATTTCTTTTTCAAACATCTTTTCGGTCTTCCCTCTTTCTCCTGCCAGAAATTTAAGTTGTTCCCTTGAATACCTATTTGTTTCCAAAGATTGGCGGATCCATTAAACAGGTGTCTAGACTGCAAAGAGCTGACGCATAAACACTATCATGCCGAGGGGATCGTTTGCCTGCTATGCCTGAAGGCGGCTCGAAAAAGTACGGCGCCTTCCTCACAGAAAAGAGTATTGCGATCCAGCAGGTGTTTTCTACGGAAGGGAGGGGCCAGATGTGCAGCCGACTGGAGCGATGAGAGCTACGACTACGGCTACCTATAGCGGTGACAAAGGGCTAGGAGGAGGCGGGAGACCCAGGAAGGGGGAAAAGAGAAGTGGGGGTTGCTCATCGTTGGCGACGATGATCGTAACCGAAGGGTGCGGATGTATGGATAATCCCCTTTGAAGTAGGCACACTCGAGTGCGTTGCATGTTCCAGCCTATCATCTTGATCTAGACCAGACCTACGTCTCTGAGCGCCACTCGAGAATTGGACGTTGTACGAGGAGATACTTCGTGCAGTGAGCCGGCAAACAAGGGTAGGTAGTGATTATCCCAATTGCGGCTGACACAAAGAGTGAGCAGGATTAGTCTTGCAATGCGACCGAAATACCATCACGTTCATCATTTCTGTGATTCCTTCGTCTTCGTAATACATACTTGTACTGCCATTAGGACTGGCGAGTTGTGACTTTTCTGAATTAATACCTCTGAACGTTGAAGAAAGCGGCAGCTGATGCAAAATCACGTATTTTCAAGGCCTCCACGTCACTGGGTGCAGTTGCGAAACAATGTAAAAACACAGGAAAAATAATCCAATTTATTTCAAGATTATTTAATGGAAAAAATATTGTAAGGTGGTTACAATATTTTTTCTATGGTTTTGACAAAAATATTTAAATAAAATCTTGAAATCAATTGGATTATTTTTCAATGTGTTTTTACATTGTTTTGCGAATAAACAATGTTCCCTGCACCCAGTGCGTGTTCTCATTTTGTCGACCAAACGAGTCACACCGCGCGCGGCGTCCTCATCTTGCTGTTCAAACGTTCAAGTTCCATCGCCACCGTAAGCATCCTCCTACTGACGAAGATTTTACATTCGAGGACGGTAGAGGACGGTACGGAATCCATGCCCCGGCCTTTCCCACTGCTACCGTCTTCTGAACATTCTTACAATGACGGACAATCAGTCTTTCATTTTGAATCAATATGAGGATGATAATGTAGTTTAGAATAGTTTTCACTTAACACAATGTTCAAACATGTCTATCTGGCAGTAATTTGTCTTTTATTGGCGAGAATACGATCTTAAGTAGAATTCGAAGTATAGCAGTCTGGAGGAGGTATATATCTGCTCTTTTCTTCATCAGCACAGAGCATAGAAAAAAGTGACTGTCTAATGTGCTATGGTGCGAAACATGACAGGACGAAAAGTATATAAATACAGTCGATAGTGTTACACACGACACAATTGCAATTGAAACAAACTAAGCAAAATGTTACAGAAAAGCGTCATGCCATTGACAGACGATTTTAGAAGGGAGCAGTCTTAGTTTGCTTCTCATCTGGCTTCTCCTCGTTGGAGATTTCAATAACCGTTCGAACCTTATCAGGATTATTTTCGTTATTGAGGACAAAGGATACGACTTGGGGACTCTGGACGGAGGTCGTGGTTCCGTCAACGACATGCATTGTCCCAGTTGTCCCAGCCTGAGTCGAAGCTGGTGGTGCGAAGGACAGATGGCCTCTGGTTGCTGTGCGTGCACCAGTATTCCTGATAGCGACGTTTGATGGTTTCTTGGGCTCTATAGGAATTTGCCCGTAAAGATGAGGGATTGACCGTTGAACGGTGATGAGAAGGAGGGACACGGTGGGGTACAGAGCCTGATAGAGTGTTGGAAAAAAATAACAGTAAAACGGTATTGACACATACAGCGCAGATGTTATAGATCGAGGTGATGACGATAGCACCGAAGTAAAGAGACGAGTCTAATCGAGGTTTGACGAGTTCAAGGCCGAGATTAATGACCTGTGAGAACTTTGTTGGACAGTGCTCAATTTCAGACAATAAGGTAGTACTCGCCTGGCATATAGCGAATAATATACCAGATTCGGTAAGGATGATCGCAATGACCCGGGTTTGGGAGATCTTTAGGGTGACCCCAATGTTGCCTTTGTCTTTCTGTAGACGGCTGATGTAGATTTGACATCAGTAATGACTAAATCTATCATGTAGTGGGCTTGGGACATACACGACTTCGAAAGAGATCAGTAAGGAACTGATGACATTCGTTGCCAGAGTGAGAATTAGATAGGAAAGGAAAAGGTCCTTCCAGAGCTTCGTGGGACCCAAAACACCAACGACGCCATCGGATTGCTGTGTCGAGATCACACCAAGAAGACCGAAACCACTGCCTGTGATAGACACCTCAGTAGGTGTTCTTTCTGACTAATTTATGACTAACCTATTGATCCAGCCAATAGCGCAACAGGTGCAATCAAGATCCAAGGCTTTGCTGGATATAAAACACGGATTCTTGATATCAAAACGGCATTGCTGAACATTGGCTGTGTATGGCACGTGAACATTCAAGCAAGAAGATGTCATCAGGGCATTAAACGTACAAGGAGTTGAGCTGTCCAAATCTGCATCCGTATGAAGCGGAGGTTCTTCTCGTTGATACCATCCCAACTGCCTCCTGTATCGAGAGGGCCAATATCCGTATCGACGAGAATCCCGCGAACAAGAGTGGCAAAAGAGGCGAGGTACGCGCACCAGTACACCGTTGCAATGAGGAAACTGAGGAGAGACATAACAAACATGAAAACCGAGCTTCGGGTCTTGCCACGATGCCTGAGAAAGTCGTTTAAGGATGCGAATGACTCAAGCAGACAAGGGAACGTACACCATCTTGTAGGTGGAGATTGAAAACAATAGAACGAAAACACCTGTGAAAGACAAGAGGTTATTACTGCGAATATTTGAAGGCGAACTCATCGCACCGTATACCAGGGTCATCGCAGTAAAACCTGCCAGGTTGCCCAGGAGGAGGACACCAATGTCCCGAAGAAGTTCCTCATCTTGGGGAGTCATACTGCTGTAGCTAGAAGATGGGGGAAAGCAGTCCACTTGTCATAAGGTTATATACAGGAGATCAAACCCCTGTATTGATCCACTGATGTAGTAGTTGAGAAGAGAAGCAGGCACCTTGTATCCTGAAACAGATAGATGGATGCTATGAGATCAGTCTCGTTCGGGCATTGAGACGAGACCTGCGATGAGAAAGGTGGATGGTGAGAAATGGTGAACATAATTGTCTAAAGGACATACATATTATAAAAGGCAGCAAGGCACGTTCACAAATGACACAGTAAGCTGGACTATACATCATATCCATAAGTAAATCACTGGCAGATTGTATGATGTGTGGAACCGAACCAGCCGGAAAGCTGTCCTAGACCGAGGTTGCTCGACTTTACTCTCGTGAATTTTGGAAGAATTTGCAGTGCTCGGAAGAGTACATCTGGATACGAGCTTAGGCAGATATCAATCACAAGATGCTGTGGTATTCCAGAGATCCTGTTTTGATAGCAATGATATTGGGTGTAGGGCGACGCAGACACGCTGGTACATAGTATCAGGTGTGAACACAGTCAAATCTGACCGCTCGCGTCGCTTTGCCACTGCTCACTGATGCAAGCACCTCGCGAAGAAAGAGGACATCTCGTTGGAGTTCTATTCCACCCATGGCGACTCACTAGTTATAATCTATCAAGGGAGAGCTATCTTCATCAAGAAACCCGTAATAGGAACTCATTTGAGTTCTTATCTATGGCGTGATGAACAAAAATGCATCGTCCATCATGGAAACGCAGTGACCGGGATTTACCAGGTTACTACAAGAGACACGTGGAGAAGCCGCAGAAGCCTATTAGTATTCGGAGATGTAAAAATACCATAGAGTATGGGCCCCGGCTATTCGCCAACCAGAGAGGTGGCTTGTTCTGTATTTATTCTTGTTGCCTTATAGCTTCCCGGCCCCTCATCTATTTCGACATCACATAAGGCCCTCATGATTCTCCAGCAATGGTTTTTTCCCTGAGCTCCATCGCTTTCGAATCGCACGAGTTGTCAAAGATCGCAACCTGTGATACATATAGAGTGAAAAGAATTACTACTTATGAATTGTTCAACGTTGAACGTTGGACGCTGGCATCACGAATTCGACTTGCAACGTGCGCGTACATACCTATTTTTCTTTGGCATTGGCTAACTAGACATTAGAATCTATGAAAACTTGTAGGGCGGTTGGAAACTGGAAATCCTACCGAGGTGGCTCTGCAAGGCCAAAATTTGACCTTGGGCGCCCTATGTTCGCCAGGGATTCGTCAAAGGAGAATGAATTTTGGGGAAAGGCCGGCACTCGACAAAGTAATTGTTGTGAAGGTACAACTCAAAAGACGCACGCAGATCTCGTAGAGCCAAGCATATAAAAATTTGCCAGAAAATACAGAAGTAACACGGCAGAGAACAGGTGAAAAGTCAACATTGACATGCAGATGCTTTGTACGACATTCAATCCCACTAGTCTTAGGTACCATTACTTGCGCTTCCTCTTGGGCTTTGTGCTGCCGTCCACAGCCTGGAGATGACACCAAAGTAAAAACAGGTATTTTGAATCAACAAACTTTGTGCATTTTACCTTCTTCTGGCCAGTCGAAGACACATGCGGTGAAGTATTCGTTGTTCGATTTGCGGCACCATTCCTCTTGTGGCAGAAATCAGGTATTAGTCATACTGATCAACTCGATATTGACGAAAAAGGACGAAAGGAAAACAAATACCAAGCGATGGGACCCAATATACGTCTTTGAATTCAAGTTCGGAAGGGGCTGAACGGGCTTTTGAACCGAATTTTGAAGTTGAGAAAGGGATGACACGCGGTCTCTCTTTCCCAGTACGCTCTTCGCGGAAGCTGACGCCTCGAAGAGTGGTATATCATCTTCGGAGTCCAAATCGTTGAGACTTGAGAATGATGATCCAGTGGTTTTCTTTGACACAAGAGTCTTCGAAGTATTGGCCAAAGCAGGAGCTTGCTCCATCGTGAGGTCATGAGCTGGAGCCAAATCCAGAGGCTTGGTCAGAGGGAGCATGACCGTCGCAGGAGGTTGGACAGCGTGGGCTACGTTACCATTGACAGGCACCGTCCTTCCAGGCTAAGGGCAGACAAAAGTGAGAAAGCACAAAAAGAAAAAAGAAACAATAATGAACAGGTAGGCGGACTTCAATTGGGGAAGGGCTTGGGCTTGAAGTCATGAATGCATCAACGTCGATCATGGACTTCGTGGAACCGCCCGACAGCACCTCTTTCTCTTTGATGAGATGCGCAAGACTCGATTCTAGCTCCCGGATCTTAACGTGCAGCTGATTCACCAAGTTGTCTTTCTGTGAACGCATGTAAGAAAGAAGATAGTAGTCTGAGAGTCAATGAAGAGAAGATGCTTAACGCGGCGCAGCTCGTTATCTTTGACTACCTCCTCCTCTTCATGCAACGACCTAGCCAGGATCATTAACCATTCTGCAAAGTCCTTCTCATCGTCATTCTGTTCGTGGATCAACACATAACCCTACATGACCATGCATTCAAGCTCACCAATTCATTTCGATCATATCTTTCCTTTAATCTCCCTGTCCTCTCCAACAATATTCTCTTTTCACTCTCCAGACGTTCAATGACCAACACCAGCTCAGTCACCCTCTCATTCTCCACCCTCACGCGCTCTTCGTCTTCCTTCGCCCTCCTTAAATTCTCTTCTTGAACTTGAACCCGATCCGCTTCGACACGCTCGAACAACTTCACAAATTTGGTCGAGTCTTGGGCGCGCTGGAGCACCTCCTGACGTGCTTCTTCCAATGCATTTTGAGCTGAAGTGAGATCCGCTGCGAGGGCGGCGCTGGCTTTCTACTCGTTTCCGTCAACGAAGCACTCTCAGATAAAATAGAGAGCCTGCGATGCCTACCTGCAGATCGCCGTACCGCCCCTGAGTCTGTTTTAGCACCACTTCCTGCGCCTTGGATTGCTCCTGCAAGGCCTGAATTGAACAAAAAATTACCCTGCTTTTCAAACTGAACGAAATACGACTTCACATACCACGACCTTGACCTCGGCCTTGTGCAACCTAGTATTTTGTTTATTCTTGAGTCGCCGAGGAGTGTTCGAGCACTTACTCAGCTTCTTTTAACTTCCCCGCTTTCTTCGCCGCTTCCATTTCGTCTGTTTTATCTTTTAAGCTCTGCTTAATGGAAACTTCCTGCGCCGTAATTCCCTAAAGTTCAACAAAGATTTTGGTTAGCCTTCTTCATAATGGAACACAGATAATAGACATACCAAAATCGTAAATTCCGCCTTGTATAGTCTGAAGCCGTCAGTCAATTTTTTTCGATCATCAAACGAATGGTTGATACAAACTTATCCTTCAGCACTTCAATTTCTTCCCTTTTCTCTTGTAGACTGTGCTTGAACACCATCTCTCGCGCTTTAAGCTGTTCATCAAAAGACTGGGCGCATTACAGATTGATTCGAATTGTAAGATATGCCAAAACATACCGCAAGCTTGACTTCCGCCTTGGACAACCTGAACAAAGACACAATAAATAAGGCAAATGACAGAATCCTTCTCCACTTACTCATCCTCCCTCGCTTTTCCATCCTTCTTCATCTTACTTATCTCGTCCGCCTTCTCTTTTAGGGCCTTGCGCATTTTGTCCTCAAGTTCAGTGTACTTCATCTTTGCGTCCTTCTTCATCTCACTCATCTCGTTCGCCTTCTCTTTGAGTGCCTCATGCATCTTAGCCTCAAGTTCGATGTACCTCGTCTTTCCGTCCTTCTTCATCTCACTTATCTCGTCCGCCTTCTCTTTGAGTGCCTCGTGCATCTTGGCCTGAAGTTCGATGTACCGGGAATTCGCTCCCTCCAACGCTACTCTTTGGATCTCTTGTATCTTCTACAAAGAGTGGATTGAAGTTAGATGGTAAACGAGGAAAACGTACCTTTGAGTTGGATAGCGCTCTTTTCAAGCTTCAAGTCAGGCGCACAAACTCCATGACGGAAGATAAAAAGAACATACTCTTCGGCCTGTTTTCGACCCTCTTGCAGGACCGCACACTGCTCTTTGAATTCCTACATACGTACGGCATTAGTCACCAAGAAAAACGGGTAATCATGAGAGACGTACGGCCAAACGAGCGTCTGACTGTCGTAACCTTGAATTGACTTAAATTTCTGCCCGACAAGGAATTTGGAGGAAATTTATAACTCACTCTTCAGCCCTTCCCAGTGCTTCATGTGAGATCCGCAAAACCTCAGCGCGCGCGACCTCCAAAGCCTCGCGTATAGGATCTAGAGTTTCTTTTGTGTTCAAAAGCGTCTTTTCGGACACCTGGAGTCGTTCCTGAATCGAGCACAACGCTTGAGTAGGGACAAAGAAGGGCAGCAGAATACGCAGACCTGAATGTCTCCATACTGTTCCTTCGTAAGTCGAAGAGTCATGGTCTGCGCATCAAAACGCTCTTGCAAAGCCTTTTCATCATCAGCATCTTTTACCAAAGACACATATCGCTAGGACTCACAACTATACGAAGATCTGTTTGCCTACGACTAACCATTCCTGCCTGTTAGTCCTACAACAAAAAATGAAAGAAAGATCATACCTCTCCTCTGCATCCTTAGCAACCTTCTTCGCAGCATCCAAATCCTCTTCGTAAGCTGCTTTCTCAGAACGTCGTTTTTCTTCGGCTTCAGCGAGACTAGCACCACATCAGAATGACTAGAAGACAGATGAAGGCTTAGGGCATACCTCCGTATCAACCCATCGTTCACTCCTCCCAATTCTATGCGTTCGGAGCGTACGGCGTCAAGGGCGGCGGTAATTCTGCAAGAAAGTGATACAGTTCAGGTGACCAGGTAAAAGGAGTGAGAGGAAGAGTGTAGGTACGTGATGTGAGCTTCTTGAAGTTCAGAAAATGTCTTTGTCAAGTGCTCGAGGCGGAGGTCCTGAATTAGCTTCCTGCCACGGAACATGCATAGATATGTGTTGCAAAGGGCCAAAAAGAGTGTTGAGGATCACTTACGCATTCCTACACTCCTTAAGAACGTTCAATTCGCCCTCCATATCCTCCACCCTGAACAGTAACATGCGGTAAGCGACAATAAGAAGAGAACGAATGCACAACGTACCTTCTCCTCGCAACCCCAACGCTTTCCTCTGCTGCCTTCTCTACCCTTTCCATAAATGCCTTCATCTGCTCTGTCGACTCGCACCTCGCATTCTCAAGCTCGCGAATCTGGTTCTGTGAGTTTGCGAGTGTAGAAGAGAGGTGGTGCAATTTGTCTCTGAGAAGATCGATTACGCGACGAGCTGCAAGAATATGAAAGAGGGTTATAAGAAGGACAGGGAGATTGGGGGCATACAGTCCGCTAGCTCGTCTTTCAATGAGATTATGAGAACTCGAGCTTCCTTAGCTAGATACGTGTCATCTTCTAAGAGAGGCTCCAGTTCTATCGATTCATGAATAATCAGAGTTCCATCGAAATTTAGACTTAGGCTTAGGGAAAAGTCACGTACTCGTCAAGCTCTCTTTCGCCCACAGCTTCGCACTCTGCGCATCCTCCTGGGACTTCTTCTCCTTCTCGCATGACTCCTTCAATTCGCCAAATGTTGTTTTCAGCGCCGCATAGCTAATCTTCGTGTCAGCAGATGTCTAGAGTTGAAAAAATTGACAAACCTTTCTCCTAACTCACTCATGCCTCGTTTCAGCGCTTCAACTCTCTCCTTCGCCTCCTCTCTTTTCCGGATAGCCTTGTCCCGTTCCGCTCGGAGAACAGAAGCATCCTCTGTACGTTTGGTGAGTTCTTCGAGCACAGAACAGAGCTCTTGAGAGGCGGAGGAGTGTTCACGCTTGAGAGACTCGTGCGTGGCGGTCAGTGCATTAAATTGAGCAAGAAGAGCTTTTGATCTGCGACGCTATGAGAAAAGAACGGAGGTTGTTCAGTCCAAAACTTCCAATAGCATAGAGCGGCGCATATGTATGTAATCCAATTACGGATGCACAGAAGCACAAAGTGAGGCGAGCTGAAAGGATTACGCACTTCCTCAGCAAGTTCCGCATTCGCTACACGCACACCCCTCAGCGCATTTATCGCGACTACATCTACATCCACGTCCATACCAAGACATGATACATCATCCTCTCCATCCGCGTCACCGGGACCCAAGGCCAAAGAACTGGACGACCTCGACCTCGACCTCGAGCGGGGTCTTGGTGGAGGAACAGGTGACGGAGGCCGCGAGTCTGGAGCTTGGGGAGGAATAGGAGGGGGCAACATCTGGTGTGGACGTGGTAAATCGATACTGGTTCCTAGACCGATGGCAGTTGTGCTAGGTATATGCACTTGATCGGAGGGAGGGGGAGACGGAGAAAAAGCTTTATCAGCTATAGCACAACTAGATTATGTATGAATAGAGGGAAGGAAGGTACAAAAACGTACAAGATGGAGGCTCGAGTTTGAGACTTGATTCTTGCACTGGAACTGATTTTGCCGATTTCACTGTTGCGTTAAGTAGACTGAAAAAAGGTTTTTGCTGTCGGTTCACATTGGGCGTTGTTTGGATCGCATTCTGCATTCGACGCAAGCCAGGGAAGATAGGCTGAGCGCCCGCATGTCCATTCCCGCGAGCCGGCCTAAAAGGGCTTGGTTTGTCGAGACTGATCCGATTCTCCTGCTGAGTGAGACTCTGCGTAAGCGAGAAAAGTTTTGGTGGCGCTGCTGACGGCGCCTTCAGCTTCAGGTCCTGTTGACCGAATATCAGAGTCTGATGATCCATCAAGAAATGTTTAATCAAGAAAGTATGAAAACCAAGAGATGGCGAGTGAATGGTGGTGGGGTCAGGAAGAAAGAGCCTCGGCGTTGTCCGAGAACGCGAAGACGCGTTGTGTGTCTCACGTGATGACGTCTCGTGACATTGACAAGACAGTCCTGGCATAGTTCATCCAAATTAAAACCACCACAAAAGCCCCCCACAGTGATTTGGCCTATGTGTGACTGTTTCACTGAGCTCGATCGTTATGGAGCTAAAAGAATTACTCCTAGTTAGTATAAGTGAGTTATCAATGCCTAGTCTTATGTATTTAACTTCTCCTATTGAAATGAGATCAACTCCATTCTGTGCGATTGCCAAGTATCGATGACGGACTAGGTTTCCACAAAATGCTTGATAAGCACGTGTCGACAGTATGGATTTAAGACAGTATATATAACGAAGAAATTTCTCTCAATGCCGAGGTAAATATCTATTTGCTATGGGAATCTTCAAGCGCAATGACGGCCTGAAGATCAAGAGTCGCACAAATACTACTGCTTCTGTCACTGTTAACCCCACGAATCCCAACTATGCCACTTTAGGCCCTATTGCCCACACTTTGACTGTAGATCAATTAGTCCGACAGCTGGGCACTAACCAAGTCAATGGCCTCACAAAAAACGAAGCATCTCGAAGGCTGGAAACCTGTGGTGCTAATCTCCTAAATGGAGATGACGGCGTCTCTGCCGTGGAGGTTCTCATAAAACAGCTCGGTGAGTGTCATCGAAATTTCTTTTCAATTGATTTTCTTTATCTCCTACTATAGCGAACGCCTTAACACTTGTCCTCCTTGCGGCATTAGCTTTGAGCTTTGGTGTCAAAGACTGGATTGAAGGTGGGGTAATTGCAGCTGTTATCGTTCTCAACACGACGTAAGTCCATTCTCTTGTATCCCATCCTCCAAGCCATTGAATCAATTGTAAAGAGTCGGTTTTTTACAAGAATATCGCGCGGAGAAAACGATGGATTCGTTACGACAGCTGTCTTCCCCGACTGCGCTCGTCATCCGCAACGGAGAAAGCATGGCGATTCCGGCAAGAGACGTCGTTCCAGGCGATGTTGTGATGCTCAAGACAGGAGATGTTATATCTGCTGACGTTCGTCTTCTTCGGTTATCTCCCTGGGGCTCAACTGACTATTATGTGCTGGGATCTGCAGTTACGTCTTTCTTCTGTGTCGAACCTTGAAGTATCTGAACAATTGTTGACGGGAGAATCCGTACCAGGTAGACAATTAATTTTGTTTCAGCTCACCTATCACAAACTGACGTGTTGAACAGTCGTCAAGACTGAGGAGATGCTAGACAAAGAAGGTCTCGATATGCCTATAGGAGATCGACTGAACATTTGCTATGCTTCGACGGTGGTCACGAAGGGACGTGGTACCGGAATCGTTGTCGGCACTGGCATGAAGACTCAGGTGCGCAACCATATTCCTTCTTTTCTCGTTTCCACTGGCTCAATGTACGTAAGATTGGTCGAATTGCTGAAGCTATTAGTGGAAAGGGGGCCGGAAAAAGTAAAGAAAATGATTCACGACCCTTCCATAAGAGGGCTCTCGCCAAGATTGCACGATGGCTGTAAGATTCCTTCTGCATTTTTCTTCTACAAGTCTCATTCAGTTCTCAGCGGGCTCACTTCGGGTACTCTCCTTCAAATAAAGCTCAATAAGCTTGCGTATCTACTTTTTGGTTGCACAATCATCCTTATAATTATCGTGTTTGCTGTCGCACGCTTCAACGTTGATGAAAATGCCGTATTATATGGTATTGCTTGTGCCATCGCAATTATACCAGAATCGCTCATCGCGGTTTTGACCCTAACAATGGCTGTTGGTACGCGAAAAATGGCGAAGGAAAACGTTATTGTCAGGAAATTGGATGCGTTAGAGAACCTGGGTGGTGTCACTGATGTATGCAGCGATAAGACCGGAACCCTGACTCTTGGTACGTTTTTTCTTTAAATCAATATCTTTCATGCTGAAGATCGCCCTATAGGGAAAATGTCCGTACGCAAGTTTTGGCTCGCCGCGGACATAGATAATGTCGTTGAATACGTCGTTGATACTACGCAGGATGTTCTGGACCCGAACGGTGGTGCTATACGTAGGGAGAATGACGGCACTGTCATCTCTCCCGAGACTCGATATGAAGGGCTGTCTCAAGCGGTCAGAGTCGCCGCTCTTTGCAATGTTGCAACGTACGTGTCTCTAGTTTGGTCCTGACACTCGCTAATAAAACAATAGAATTCACAAAAACTTGAAGGGCGAATGGAAGTCAACTGGTGATCCTACCGAGGTTGCTCTGCAGGTTTTTGCCACGAGGCTTGGCCTTGGGCGCCCTACGCTCACCGCGGATTTATCAGAGGAAGACGAATCTCAGAGCAGGCCGGCGCTTGGGGAAGTTATTGTCGAGAAGGGACATCTCGAAAGATGCAGATCCCGTAGATCCAAGCGTTACGTGCTCAAGGCCGAGTTCCCCTTTTCCAGCGAGCTAAAGAGGATGTCAACGATCTACTGGGATACTGAAGGAAAGCATAATATCTGTTTTATTAAAGGCGCTGTCCGTCCACGCAAATTGTCTGTCGGTTGCTTTTTACTGATTCCACAACAGGTGGAGCGTGTTCTAGACCTTTCCGACACATATATCATCTCTCCGGAGAAGGATCCTTCAACAACGGCTCTTATGACAGAAGCATCCAAAAATACTTTCCTTGTTAAGGCTGAAGAACTTGCCTCTCAAGGTCTTCGCGTCATTGGCATGGGTAAACGCACTCTTCCGCAGGGTGACGTGGATAATATATCCAGGGAAGATGCTGAACAGGGCTTTACTTTCCTCGCGTTGGCTGGTATATTCGATCCTCCCCGACCAGAGACACCTGGCGCTGTCAGGGCTTTCAAAGAGGCCGGAATCGTGGTACATATGTATGACCTCATCTTCTATCTCTTGGCTATCTGGTTGATTGATCCTTTTAAGGCTGACTGGTGACCATCTGACTACCGCTCGTGCCATCGCGGAATCGGTTGACATCATCTCGCCCAACGCCCCTAAGAGTGCAGTCATGACTGTCCGTTTGAAGTTATACTCATGCGTTTCAATGGAGCTCACGATTACTTTCTTAGGCCGCCGAGTTCGATAAGCTTAGTGACGGAGAAATAGATGCTTTGCCAGAGTTGCCGCTTGTGATTGCTCGTTGTGCGCCAGAGTCTAAAGGTGATATCTGTGTAGTCTTGTAAATGATGAACTTATTCCGTAATTGACAACAGTTCGTATGATTCATGCTGGGAAGCGTCGGGGAAAGCACTTGTCCATGTCAGGCGACGGTGTCAACGATTCACCCGCATTGAAGTTAGCACCCGTTGGAATTGCCATGGGCATGGCCGGATCTGACGTCGCGAAAGATGCTTCTGACTTAGTCTTGACCGACGAGTAGGTCTTCCTTGTATACAGCAACTGAATTTACGTCCTTATACTTTTTTTCATCTAGTAATTTTGACTCGATTCGTGTCGCTGTTCAAGAGGGGCGCAGACTCTTTCTTAACATTCAGCGTTTCATTCTACATTTGCTGACCACGAACGTCGCCGAAGTTGTGCTCTTGATTGTGGGACTCTGCTTCATTGCCACAGATGGCACCACGAGTGTCTTTCCGCTGAGCCCTCTGGCCATTCTGTGGGTAAACATGGTATGTGGTTTGCTTTTGGATAATTTCTGCATGTTCTAAAAACCTGTATGTAGCTAACGAGCTCTCCCCCTGCCTTCGGGCTGGGCCTCGAACGTGCACCTGTTGATCTCATGAGACGACCACCTCATTCAACGAAACATGGCGTTTTTACTTGGCCGGTCATCATAGACTGTTTGTCCTACGGTATCATGATGGGTGCAACTTGTTTAGTAACTGTGAGCGTTCCATCTTCCTCCTACTCTATTATACCAAATCGCATCCCCGCAGTTTATTATCGTTGTTTACGGCGCAGGCAATGGCAACAACTCCCTACTGCACGAGTGTAACCACGAACATTTGCAAGTGTGCAATTCGGTGTTCAGAGCACGCTCAACTGTCTTTGCGACTTTGATCTTCCAAATTCTCCTCTATGCGCTTGAGTTAAAGTCACGTACGTCCGCCGACCTCGTCCTACCGATCAGATATTGATTCGTGATTCTAGTGGATCGTTCTCTGTTTTCATTAACGCCAGGGCGAGCCTTTTACAAGGACGTATGGGCCAATCAAGTTCTCTTGTGGTCCGTCATAGGTGGCATGATCAGTGTTGTGTTGCGTGCGTCTGTCGCATCAGTTTCGCAATGTGTTTTCATGTCTGACACGCCTTCTCCAGCAATTTATGTTCCAGGGTTAAACACCCACGTCTTTTATCAGTCAGGAATTTCCTGGGAATGGGCCGTAGTGTTCGGCATGTCTCTCGTGTTTATCGCGTGGTGCGAAATCTGGAAACTATTCTGTCGGAAACCCCTGTACAAGCGATGGACGCGCTGTTCCGTTCCCCTCAGATAGGCTCGATGTTGCAGCGCAGTGTTCAATTTGTATGTCTTATCATTATCATCGAATCGATTTGACATTCAATATACCTATAAGGGTTGCGTAGGGTGATGACCAATTATAATATATAGCGACAATGGTTTCGAGACTTCGGATCCCTGATAGGATGTTGCCTGTTACATTGAATTGGTATTCAGAAAACGGCTCTTGAGAGGGATGATAAGCACGACTCAATAGAATACCCCGCTAAAGATAACCCTAATTAGTCAATACAGAGCGGATGGCACTTTTTTAATATAAACGGCCAGTTGGGGCAGAATCGCCTGGTCGACAGAGATAGGAGATCGGATAGAAAGAAAACAGGTGTAGGTAGTCTCACTGAGTAGCTCAGATGATGTGTTCATTTCTCAAATTTTGTAATGGCTCCTCTATTCAGTGAGATACAGCTGTTTTAATCTGTATAGGAAGGCTCTCATAAGACACATCCGCGCCTTTAGCTCTTTCCCGCAGAAGCCCCCACTGCACCCACCAGTTATCCGCCTCGTCTTCTGCATCGTATCCAAACACATCCTTAACCTCAACCCATTCCGGTGACTCTGCCTCCCGGCTCGCCTCCAAAGTTTCCCTGCCCGCATCACGTCTTTTTCGCATCGCGTCATCGCGTTTTTGTTGCGCCTCGCCTTGTTCCATCATCATATACATAAGGGTGCCTGCCTCCTGCGTCCTCACGGTATCGCACCGCGGTTGTCGTAGCTCCTGGAATGCCCACAGGAAAGTCGTTATTTGATCTGCCTCGCGGAGATGCGAGAAGAGTTTTGCGAGGACTGCTGCGTCTTCTATAGCCATCGCCGCAGATTGGACAGATCCTGGCTGGAAGGGCGCAGAAGGGTTTGAATGATGGTCAGGACAGGTCTAGGGAGAGGTAAGACTTACAGGTAAAGGGTGCGCTGCCTCTCCGATCACGAGCATGTGCCCGCTATGATGTACCCACTCCTCCAGCTCCGGGTGTATCCACACACCCGTACGTGTCACTTGTGACGATATTTTACACAATGTCCTCAGTCTGTCATGAGTGATAAATCACTCTGTCCATCAGACAAATAGACTCTAGGACTCACCTTGGTTCTGCTATTGAGAGTAGAGGGTCAAGGTTTTCTGACGGGACGTGTTCCCATTGGGTCCCGGATTCGACATCGGTTGCAGGGCCATACATTAACAACCCGACTTCCGAACCATCTTTCTGTACAAAAATATAACGACCTTCATATTCCACGGTATGATAGGAAAACGCACGATCGGCAAGCTGAGAGCGCAGTGGCCGTGTCCGAACCAATTATACATCGTGGTCTGTATGACATTGAAAACCTTAGAACCGAAGGGTCGTCTGGAGGAAGGAATTCCTACATATTTCTGGCTATACAGATGTGCCAGATCAGTATTTTCCATGATTGCTTCTCGTCGTACTGTCATACTAATGGAATCATGAGTCTTCTGTTCGGAGATTCCGTTATACGCATCACAAATACCTGTACATGTTCATTCGCTCCGCCGCGAGTTGCTCCTTTACAGGGCGAAGGAGATGTCGCGTGAGACCTGCCGGACCGTCCGCACCGATAATGACGTCGGCTCGTAGCTGTTCCCCAGAATCCGCGAGGGTGACGATTTGATTGACAGCATCTATTGTGGACACCTTGGTCCCGAGACGCACAATAGCGCCACTGAAAAGGGCAAGCTCGTAAAGCAGATGACGGAGGGCGGCGTGCTACGTCAAAGTCAGTACAAAATTTCAGGCTCGGAACCGCATAACCTACTTGCGTGAACAGAAATTCTCCTTGGGTATCACGAAGTACCTCTTCGCCCCAACGGTGCGTGCCAAGTAATTCTCCTGTTTCATCTTGCATGCGATGAGACGGAGAAATTACAATGTAACCAAAAACAGTTCAGTACTTACAGAGGAGGAGGTTGACTTGATCTGCTTTGACGGCTATTGAACGGACTTCGTTTGCAAGCCCCCAGTGGTATAGGATTTTAGAAAGATTCGGTGCAATGCGACACGGTCCACTTGACTCCTGCATCGAAACAGAACGTAAACATCCGTAGACTTTAGTGAATTGATATACTCACTCGTCTTTTATGTAGTGTAGCGGCATCGTCACGCTCAAGAACAGTTACGTGATGCCCAACACGTCTCAGAGCCACAGCTATAGAAGAGATGAAGTCCAATACAAAAGAGATATAGTTAGTTCACTACTCACCACAAGCTAGTCCAGCTATGTCACCACCAACGATTACAAAACCAATTTTCAAAGGAGCTGGTTTATCCGTGACCTTGAACTATATAGCCTATTTATTAGTCTTCTAATCACGCAAGTTCTGCATCGGCCTCGCATACCTCTTTAAATGACATTGTAACGAATGAATTGAATGAGCGGAGTGGAGGTGACTGGAGCTGATGAGTGGCAGAAAGAGGTATGTAATCCGATGTTAGTACTCAGCAGTTTGGAGTACATAATGCGACCTCCGGAAGAATTTTTCGGCAACAGTCAGTTCCATGCGATGATTCCGTTCATCGTGGTGATAGATAGCATGGAGATTGATGATCACGCTCATTGTCACAACGAATGTCACAAAGGATCACCACCACGTGGTTCATAAATAAAAATCCGGCTTCACTCGCCTGGGCCAAGAGGCTGTACCTTTCACAAGATATTGTCGGAATCTTCTTGGCTTTGAAAAGCAAATACAGGTTGGAAAGGACAGGAAAGCTCCCCATGTTAAGTTGTTCATTGTGCACGCGGTTCGAGAGCATCTTGAAGCATAAAGAGAAGCACCCAATCACGGTCACGGCGCGCGAAAAAAATCGTTCGATGTGGCGCTCGGACACACAATGCCAACACCCCTGGATTTCCTCGATCTAAAACTATATTTCGCGACATCAGGTAGCATCAGGCCCACTTTTCTTCTACTAGAACGTTCATGTCTCTTGATCATGCCCGTCCTTGCAGCAATAGAAAAATCAAGTGAG
Organism: Termitomyces sp. T73sscA; assembly: GCA_017657235.1. NCBI lineage: Eukaryota > Fungi > Basidiomycota > Agaricomycetes > Agaricales > Lyophyllaceae > Termitomyces > Termitomyces sp. T73sscA. Next base: position 28,477 of record JAGGAP010000200.1, on the reverse strand, counting down.
AAAGGTCTGTGAACAATTGGGAGGATTTTCAAATCCGTTTGGTGAAGCGGATTGATACCCGACTTGTGTGTCCATACATAGGATACTTCACGTTATCTGTGGGTCCCAAACTCAACTCTCCGATTTGGTCCAGATAGAAATATTATTCATGATCTGGGTTCGGCGAGGGTCGAGGAGAAGTCATTGAATAGTCAAGCGACACAACTGATGCTGGCTCACTAGTCACCCTAGATAAGTAGCAGGCATACTCATGTATGTAATGATATTTTGTATGGTTAGAAGAGGTACCGTAGATTGATAGATTTGACAGATCAGAACTGTAGTCCTGGGGCCAGACCGTACACCAAATAGATTTCTCCAGGGAGCAAACTCAAAGAACGTACAAAGGATTATCAACTCCTAGACGCTCACATGACGGCATGCATACGTCCCTGATAACCATTCATCTATTCATTCCTCGGACGAGAGCACAATTCTCATAATTTGCTGGCCACCAACCTATGATCAGTAACCCCGTTTTCCCTTCGTGATACCTTCTCTTCTCCCTCACGGATCTGCGCCTCGTCATCGCGCAAAAGCTGCGCCATCATCTCTTCTGCCCACTGTACTGCAGCAAGCGCAAGTCGTTCGACATCTGCCTGAGTGTTTCCTGCATGTAAGCACACACGTACGCGGTCTCGTCCTTTGGGAACTGTCGGCCACGTGATGGGGCGTGCATTCATGCCGAGTGCATGGAGCGCGACTGAGAGCGGCCGTGGGTGCGACGTCATAAGTGGAATGATTGGCGAAGGGGGGCAGTGAGGACTGTTTAGGTGCTCCGGGAGAGAGAGGAGAGAGGTTGGAATGTTGGCGAGTCTTGATCGAAGGTAGGTAGTAAGATGTACGGAAAGGTCGAGGAGTTTTGAAGCAAGCTGCAAGCAAAGGTTAGAAATACAGCGGGGTAAAATCAGAGAGCGAGAAAGTTACTTGAGGGGCTGTACCGTCGATTAATAGATCAAAAGAACAGTCAGCAGCGATGATATTCGCATTGCTGAGCGATGTCGTGTAGATGAGAGAGCGCGCGTAATTGAGCAGGTAGTCGCGGATCAGCGTCGAGGTCAGTATCACAGCTGTCGAAAATATAAGTCGCAACAAGAACATGATGAGCAAGATGCCCACCTCCTGTTGCAGCTAGTGCTTTTCCAAATGTGTGTAGACGCGCAAGAACTTTATCCTCTAAACCAAGTTCGGCAACCCGACCCCTGCCTTGTGGACCATATACACCTGTCGCATGGGCTTCATCAACTACAAGATACATATCTTTCCCATCCAAGGCTTCTGAGATCTCCTTGAGTGGTGCAAACGTCCCATCCATACTGTACAAGCTCTCTACTGCGACGAACACGCTTGCACTGGGATGCTCTCTCTTTACCCGCGCGAGGACATGTTTGAAAGACACAATATCGTTGTGTTTGAAGGGGTAAAGCGCGTCTGTGACGCGTGAGGCACGCATTCCGTCGTGGACGGAGGCGTGGATATACTCATCGTACACCAACGCATCCCCCGGCTGTGGTACACAAGAGAAAAACCCGACGTTCGCGTCAAAGCCAGAATTAAACAGCAACGCCGCTTCAGCACCGAAAAAAGTACGCAGCCGTTCTTCGAAGGCGCTATGTGCGCTGCCGTTAACGAGTAACCGCGATCCACCTGACCCAAGTATGTCTGACGAAACGTTGAGTTTGCTCAGAAAGCGTTCTCGCAGAAGTAGGGAGGTGGAAAGGGACAGGTAGTCGTTGGAGACGAAGTCTATCAGGTTGGGAGCAGATGAGGGGGCGGATTCAGGTAACCGGCGTCGGATCGATCGGGATTCCCGGGAGGCAAGCGAGGCTTGTAGTTTCGCGTTCAGGATCGATTCACTCATGGATGGAGAAACCATCGAACAAATGTATCATAACGTATTTCTTTGGGCTCGTGATTAGTGCCCCAGAAAAAAGATAAGTTCGGCGATATGTCCGGAAGACGGTCGACCGAAATTTTTCAAAAGGATGGTTGATCCGACAAGGGGTCCTCTAGAGTTGGAGATGAGGCCGGAAGTCGTCTAGAAAGCATCTGATAACATACAGTTTCTATTCTAATGCTATTGCTTGCAATTACTATGAACAAAGTCAACACCGAACACTTTCGCAAAAAAACTATTGGCGCACCAAACCCGACCTGAGTGGCTTTTTTGAAAATAGAAAAAATTTAAGTTCAAGCCTTGCTATAAGTAACCTACAAATTAGGGAAAGAAACTGAGAGAAACCACAGATGCCAGACGTGGGTTTATCAAGGTTAACGTTACAGGAAAAAAAATATGCATGTCCTTATTTGGTCGAGTGACTAAAATAACAATCACAACCTCGGTCCCTTAATGGACACGTACGTTCTATATTGAGGTCTCTGGACCAGAGTTTGACTCCATTAAGTGAGCAGAAGTTGATAGTGCATTTCTACGGAGTTGTTGCGCAGAATTTTACTCTGGAATTACGATCAGATAAGATTATCTTTCTCGAGTTGGTCGTCTGTTCATCGCCTCACATAGTCGAGCGTGAGGTCATGGAAATCGTTGTTGCTGCTTTACAGAAAAATAGTTGTTCAATGCGGAAACGTGCTTCCAGTACTAGTATCTCGTTTACATCAAGGAGGTACACATGGAATGGCAAAATACCAGCCTCGTAATGAGTCAGGATTGCTAAAGAGGCGCTACGCGGTCATAGTATAACATCGAAGTTAGCCTTCAAGAAGATTACTTGCGGACCAAGAGAAGTTGCAATATTCCAACGCTGTAGGAGTTTTGTACTACTAGGAAACGAGTCAAGTTGTCGCACTGTCCTACTCGAGACATCCAATTTTTGGTGACTGGTTGGAGCGGTCCTTTCCTACTGAAGAAAGTTCAATCTTGACAGGGAATGACGGTCGGAGGTCAATATACTATGCGAAAGAGCTACTGGGTGATTGTAGATCGCTTGCTGGCATCCTTGGTGGACAGCGTGTTTTAAAGAGTCGAAGTTTGCACATCAATAGGATGTCCGCGAGAGGTCAGGGTCCATGGTGTCGTGTTTTGAGGCCCCATTTGCTCTTAGAATGCTTACGCGAATGAAGTTGCCCTACTCGATTGGTCGTAACAGAGGAACAAAGTTGCCGCCGCGAAGGTAGCGTTTTGGATTGAAACAAAATAGTTTAATTGATTGTCCATGAAGCAATTGTTGACAAGCGTCCAACCTTTTTTGGTATGTGATATCAAGCAAGCAAGCGAGGAAGAAGACTAACTACAGTCCACAGTCCATACATCTCCATCTTTTCCATCTACGTCTGGTAACCCCCAACGCTCACCCGTCTCCCCTATCTCCGCTGCCAACTCAATGCACACGCCTCTTCGCGGGCGCGACCGTGATACTCGGAACGGCCACACAATTAGACGACGACGCGGCGGGGTGTGCGGACGGGGTGGGCGAGACGCCTTGGTACCACGTGCTTGTGCCGTACACGCCCATCGGGAGGCTGGAAGTGTAGATAGTTAGAGTAGAGTAAGGAAGACACAGGAGAAGCGGGTACGCACTCGTTGTCTCCGTCGCAGGTCTCGAATGTGCCAGGGTCGTAGTTCGCTGGGATGTTCTGTTGTGGTGTCAGAGGTGTGGATACCGCTGAAGTGTCAAGGGGACGCACCCATTCGCAGCCCATGACGTCGTAAATGTGGTTACAGTTGACGGTGGCGTCCGCACCTACGCACGCGCGGAAGCAGAATTGGTTGTCGGAGATGAAGCTCGTCCATTCGTGGTACTGCACGCCGCGCCCGAAGGTGTTGCCGTATACAAGTCCGCCGGCTGTAGAAGGATGGTTGTTCTTTCAGCTTAGCATTCTATTTCGTTTCCCAGTCACAGAAAGAAAAAAAGAGAAAGGGAAGCTAAAGGGGGGGAAAAACCCACAAGGATTCCCATTCCCATCCGCGCCTCGATTGTCCAACTCCCCACCCGCGTCTCCCCTCCTAATATTCAGCGACGTGAGGTCGCCGACGCCCGTGACCTGGACGTAGTTTTGTGTTCTCACGAAGTGCACGCCGTGGAGGGTGCCGTCGGGTATGACGCGCGTCCCACGTCCGGACTTGGTGCACCATGCGACGTTCATGTGCTCCGTGTCGCCAATCGTGCTGTCGGGGTTCGCTGAGTGTGGTTAGCTGGGGATAATGAAAGGGGAGGGGGAATGGGGACGTACGTGGAGCCCATAGGCAAAAGTCCTCCGCCGAGCTGCAGATGATAGATCATGATAAGATATTTCATGGAAGGGTGACCGTAGCCGCGGTGTTGTACTTACTTGAGAAACGCGGTTTGGCAATTCGAGGTCTGGCTGGACGCCGTACCGCACCGGTTCATCCCGAATTGATTGCCCTGCGATGTTTGTGGGAGGTCGTTGACGTTGTACCCCGTGTTCCAGATCTGGTTTTTGTTGTTGTTCGTGCAGCCGTAGATGGCGATCTGAGGTGTGAATGTGGGCGTCAACACACATCATGTAAAGGATAGGAGGGGGGAAGGGGACGTACGCGTGTTCCGCTGGCTTGGTTGCCCCCTGGGAGGTCAACGCACTTACCCTTATTGTTGTTCCACGCAAGACGGTTATCTCCCTGAATCAGAAAGCATCCCAATTAACCATATTGAGAGAAAGAAATGGAAATGCCCTACCGTATAAGCAAACAGCTGATTCCCATCATTCGGCGTACACGTCCAGATTTGCAACAGTGTTCCATCCGCGCTGTTCCCATTCGTGATATCCAAACACTTGCTGCCGAAAATCTTGACGCTTCCTGCATCAAATGTCCATTTTTGGTTGTCGGAGTACGTGCAGGCCTCGATGGTAACTGGCGCGCCGTCCGCGTTCGACGCGGCTGTGAGGCATTTTCCTGCCGGCGGAGAAGTTGGATGACAGGGTCGAGGAGGCGTGGGCGTACATACCAATGGTGAGACCGGGCTCGAGGGTTAGCGCGCCTATGAATCTAGAAACGAATGCCAGTACATTAGACTTTGGTCAAGCCGTGCATAATGAGAAAGACGCACGGAGGTACCTGGGCGGCTGAAGCGCCGACTGCAATGGCGAGAATGCCGGTGAGCACGAGCATGGTAGGGATTGGGGTGCCGTTGTGGTTTGGCTTTTATATGGACAGGACAGGTGTCAAATGGATGCACGGTCTTATTCGGCCTCGAGGCATGGTTTTCGTTAGGGTGGACGACCCTGGAAGTGTAAAGATACATGATATTCAATACTCAGGTCTCAAGGCGTGCTTGATTTCGTGTACAAGATGGGCACGCGGATGCAGCGCACAGTGGACCCTGAGCTGGTCACAGGAAGTCTACGAACGAGTAATCACCGCGCCAGTTGATGACGGGACAGGGGTGAGCAGGAATTCCCTGAGCACGAATGCAGACCAGAGCAAAGAAGGCTTCATATATCGCCAGATGATCTTCTTATTCGACCAAGCACACTCCCGAGCCCCGCATCAAGCGCATCTCACCTCATTCTACGGCCAAGCGCCAAGGTTGCGAGTCTAGCGCCGACTTTAACGTGGGAATTTCGTCTGGACTTCCAAGATCCAGAGGAAGAGGGAGATTGTTTACAAATTCCAAGGCGACTTCACACAATATTGAGCCAGGACTACCATAACGCCCAGCTCAACCTCGCCCAAGCTTCGAAACCAGGTTGCCCACCCACTATCAAACTTTAAACTTCACCGGCTACCCCTGCACACGCTCGGCCTCAGGAGGGAATCAGACGTACATATACGAATATTCTTTTTGCCCAGCGTTGCATGGGTGATATCGATGAGGGGTATATGGAGCGGTACTTGAGCTCTAGTCGACCGCCGAGCTACGGTCGCTCGTTACGGAACCTCCTAGCCGGTGCCCTCTTCCCTGCACCTTGGTGTGTTGATTAATGTGTTGATTGAGGGGTTATCATGGTTGGGCGTACCATACTATGTACGCGTTCTGAAGTCAGTTTTTTTTTGTTTGATTTATGTGTGGTTTTCAAATTGTTTTGTCAAACTCAGCGTGGGGGAGTATGGACTTTGAAAATAAATGCTTGAGCGCGATGGAGTGTTTTGCGTGAGCACTTTTGACTTGTTGTTTTTTGGACTTTTGACTTTTAACTTCGTGAGCTAAGGCGAAGGTATATTTCATAATAATAACCCCTTTTTGAAATCAAGCGTCTGGTGCGGAATAATTTGATTGAAAGCGGAGAAGGTGCTTTGATGCGTAGGCATACGCAAGGGAGTGTCCACGGTCGCAATGCACAAAAACCAGGTGAACCATGGGGCAAGAGTGGCTGAGTAGATTGTTTTTCTCGATCCAACTGGTATCACATAGGCCAGAAGCCATAGTAGCCTCCGTGCCGTAGACAAAGCCGGATGGGAGAAGACTTCACTGAGGTCGCGTGTTACCGATTCCTTGTCTCATCGTGAGATGCAGTCTGGTTATTCGGGGAGGGGTCGTAGATATCAATTCTCCTGACTAGTACTTTTCTTGCGCAGGAACCTATTCTACGCATGTTGCTGTCTTTTGCAACTCACCTGGCGAGCTCTCTGGCCAGATATGGATCCTGCATCCTTGTGTAACTTCTGTAGTTCTTGATGCCCGTCCTGCATGCACTTGTACATCATGTATGATCAATGCTCACGGTCGCTCCAACTCTTTATCTCTCTGTGTTGGCAAGATCGTATATGAGGTCCAAGTCGATATTTTACGACGATGGCACTGCATTAAAGGTAAAATTCGTCATGACGATGACACTGTATGAACGGGATCTACCTTTCTTCTCTCTAGGGTTACTTACTTTGATGGACTCTGATACACTCTGATTAAAGTCTTTAGGTTTCGCACCTCGCCTAGATCCTCCTTGTCATTCCATGGGCCCCATGAACCGTCCGATGGTGGCAAGAAGACTCGAGCTTCTCGCGGAATAAACTCTACCCTTGAGATATATAAACACGCACTTGGCCTGCATAGGACTCAAACAGTAGCAAAAAATTCCTGAATATTCGATATGGCTCAACCCGCTGCGGACCCTCAATGTGAAGCGTATCCTACTTTGATCAAGGTATGTTTGGAAGGTAGTTTATGTTGGACTCGCAACGCGTTGACAACCTGGATCAGGTGGATCCCTTCGTGTGCGTTGTGTTGCTTGAACATTATATTTGCCTAACCTGTCTGACACAAACTCAAGTATCGGAGAGAACCAAAAGGTACACTGATCCTCCTTTGGCTTGTGAATCCATATTCAACTGCGCTCGTATAGGGCCTCCATAACCGTTGGCAGTATGTCACCTATGACGCCGATACTTCCCTACCCTGATGCGTCTGTGTAGCCCAGATATTCCTGCATACGTTACTGTGAAGCCCGGGGAGGTAAGCGTTTCTTTTGCGTTCATTACAGATGTCATCTAGCACGAGCTATCTTCATCCAGGTCTTCAATATTGAGTGCGTCGGTGAGCAACGCCTAAAATATTATTTTCACTAGTATGTAAATCATGTGCCTTCCTCTAGACTGGACTGGAGGTCAAATTGGTAACAATGACTGTGCGTCTTGACGCCTTCTTTCGCCGATTTCAATTTTTTTCCTGATATTCGGTTCTGGAGGCGCTGATGACGTCAAGAACCTAGAACTACTGACCACCCATTTTATCTCTGGACCGATTGGAGTTGAGGGTACCGAGCCTGGGGACTGCCTCGTCGTCGATATTCTTGACGGTAAGAGTCTCCTACCAGAGCCAAAGATTAACCTAGTTGATCAAGTTCGACTAGTCGACTACTTCAAAGACATGCCCTGGGGATATACGGGTATCCAAGAATGGACGCAAGGTGGCCTCTTCGGCGAGTATTCATCATATATCTTCTCGTTAGACGGACTTGTGACTCTGATTGGCGACGTAAAGCCGAGGAGTTTAGAAGCGAGGCCGCTAAAGCTATCTGGGACATGGAAGGTATCTATGCCACCTCAAGGCACATCCGTGGCGTACGCTTCGCTGGTGTCAGTCATCCCGGCATCGTGGGGACTGCGCCATCCGCTGAGTTGCTCGCCAAATGGAATAAACGTGAAACGGCCCTGATCGGACAGTATCCTGGCGTTGTCCCCGCTGTAGCTTATGCTCCCGATTCTCAGGGGGTATATGTTGGCCAGGATATTCCTGAAGATTTGAGGACCAAGATTGCGAAGGAAGGCGCAAGGACTATTCCTGGACGTGAGAATGGTGGTAACTGTGATGTGCGTTTTGGAGTCTTGGCTTCAAAGTAATCATTCTAAACCCTCGATTATAGATAAAAAATCTTTCAAAGTATGCTTTTGCTGGTTTGTTTGACGCTCAATTGCTAAAATGTTACCAGGGGTTCGAGGGTCTACCTGCCAGTCTTCGTTCCCGGAGCGAATTTTTCTGTCGGAGACCTGCACTTTTCTCAGGGAGATGTATGGTTCATCTCGTATGCGCTGTTTAGACATTGCCTAACACTTGATCTTCTAGGGCGAGATGTCGTTTTGTGGAGCCATCGAGATGGCTGGGTTCGTAACATTAAAGACTAGCATCATCAAGGGCGGTGTAGAAAAGTTCGGGCTGATGAACCCCATATTTTTGGTGTGATCCTCTTACCCTCAGCTTTGTTACACATCATTAACTTGATCCGCCGTAGCCATCTCCAGTCGATCCGCAATACGCCCAACAGGTTGTATTTGAGGGCGTTAGTGCCGACATTCATGGAGATGGCAAGCAGTATAACATGGATACGACGGTTGCCTATAAACAGGCTGCGCTGAATGCTATCGCCTATCTTGGCAAGGTCAGCCGATCATCGTAGCATTTGGAGATGTCGACAGCTCAATATCATGTAGATTGGCTACAGTGAGGATCTTCCACGCTTTTCACAAGCGGTGATTATTATGACTTTATCCTTCAGCGCGTGACCAAGCCTATATGCTGCTTTCTGCCGCGCCGATTGAAAGTCACGTCGGTTCTGTTGTTGATTCTCCGAACGCCTGTGTAACGATAGGTATACCCACTGCCATATTCGACCAGGTTTGTTTCACATACTGCGAGTTTTGGCAGTGCTAATTATGGCCGCGATGCCACATCAAGGATATTTTACCCGATCCTGAAGGTTTCGCAAAGCGTGATTTCGGTCAGTGTGCTATCAGGAGTGATTGTGTCCTCTAGGTTCATGACGGATGCACGGACGTTATTGAAGTGAAGCAGTTTCCTGTCAGGCTGTACAAAAAAAAAACCTTGTGTAAACATTGGACACTGAAACACATGTTTGAGTCATGATGTCGATAGGGCAAATGCTAAGCACAGAATACCTTCTTACATGTTTGAGAATCTTTCAGGGTTGTTTTGGTCATTTTCTCACCGGCTGCCTCTGATCTGTTCGGTCAATTCCGCGAGTACCAAGAATGTCCAGCCTAAATGAGGTCTAAGAGTATGCACACTCAGAAATGGGCACATCATCAGGACAGCACTTTCTTGGGTCCATCTATAGCGGAGGAAACGAGTCTCACATCTTGTATCCTGTTTTTGATGGCATCATACTGTACACATTGAGAATAGAATGCGTGCTGCGCCCAACTTTGACGGTACGAACTTATGGTTTATAACTTATATATTATAAGTAAGTATACACGGGGTAGAAAATTAGATTGATGAGAATTCAGAAAGCTGTGACTCGAAAACGGCAAATGCGGCAGAAGTTTGGATTATTCAGACAAACAGTACGTACAAACAGGATTTTGCCTGCGTCTACACTTGTTTTGATTGCAAGAATGTCACCGGAAGCGCACAATGACGAGATCAAATTAATCTTTTCAACCTTTGAAGCTTCACATCTCCCACATTACGCCGCTGACTCAAGAACTCAAGAGAAGGCTGAGGACCGTGTGCCTGGAGTCAGGAGGGAATTGATAGCTCGGAACGGGACAATTATGGTGTGTCGTAAGTCGATCAGGGGGTTACGAATGGTTTATCCAGATGCACTGGCGCGAGTCCGACCCATCGCACGAATACAACGTGTGCAGTATGTTGGTATTCACCCGTGGAGAACTCGGGCGTGATTGGCTGTTTCTAATCTTTGGGTGAAGCTTATGAGGACGGTAAGAGGAAGTGGAGGTTTCAAAAGGCGAACGGGAGAATATAAATGTGAGTTTGGAAAAATGACGGTATACTATGTTTTGCGCTCACTGATTGCCCCTCGGCCACATAAGGCATCATTACTTGTATGAAAAGGTGCAAAAAGAAGAAGAAAGCCCATACCAAACGTAAGAAGTCAGGACTTCCAAGTCGAGATCGGTAGATGTGGGAGATGGCGACGGGTTCCGGCGTCATACGGGAGTTAGTTGAGGCGGTCGGATATTTGGGATAGAGGCAAATGGTCACTTGTGTAATTGAGAGCGTAATATCTCAATGGCATGGACACGTCCAGCTCAATCTCGCTGTTGTGCATTTAAAATTGAAAAGTGTGTACCAAATCCCCATTAAATATTTAGACTTTACTGTCCGTCAACCTCATTTTGGATAGAAGTTGATACCGCTTGCACGAAAGAAAGCATGAACCGAAGCAACAAAGAATATTATGATCCACGTTCTCGCAAGACGTTGGCTGGCCGGGGAATCAGAGGTACACATGTCTATTCCTTGAGTACCACATGAAGAAAATCTGCCTGAGCAATCCATCGACATCTCAAGCTCCTCTAGCTTACAGGAGATGTCGAAGCGCTGGCCGACCTTGTTAGGGCCGTCTTCATTGGAAACCAGTGCTTGATCCAGCTCGTTATTTTCCGCATTATTATTCCTCCCTCTCGTCCGCGCCGTCTTTCTGCTTCCTACCTGCCTTAATTTCAGCTTCCGTCACTGTGGTTCTCTGGACTACCTAATCCACAACTAAAGACCAAAACACCCTTTTGGTCACAGACAAAATCAGACAAAGTGACTTGCAATCGTTCTTGTCCCCGCGATGCTTGAAGATTCTAAAGATTCTACGGTGTGTGTTTGTGCGACAGGCCCCTGTATTATTTAATAATTCGCATCCGAGATAATAACTTCCCAGGACTTCAGATGAGAAGAAGCCCTGATGACGACAAAAGATGGAACGAGGAAGAAAAAGAGAAAAGGAGGATTGGAGATTGTATCAGGCCCGAGAGATGAGGGAATAGTATTGTTGAAGGTGGTGGCGTATTGCAGTAATTTCTCAAGAGGGAACTTGTGAGTGGAGTAAGGAATATGGGTTGGCAGAGTTTGGGGTTCTATGTATGCATCTCCCTTTGACCTTTTTTAAGTGGGTATACTTGATGGCTTTCTGTCGAACTCAGAGAATTTGAAGATGCCAGCCTTAAAATTTGATAAGTGGGCGATTCATGCCCTTCGCTCACTCGTTTTCATATTTATTCGGCTTGATATAGCAACTAAGTTCGGGTGAGTTCCCTCTAGTCTAGTTACGATGTCTATTCACTCACGACATGTCAGAAAGCATGACGTGACTGGATCATAATTATACATGCGCTTCCATTTCTATAATTCTATCTTGAAGTCAAACGATACCTTCTCCTGGTATCTATCTCTTTTCTATAGATTATTGCTTCGGTGATGCGAATTATACACTTTTTGGCGGGTATTCCAAGTCACAGGTGGCCTGAGGTGAGTCTTTTGTGCCATATTTGGGTGCTGTATCATGACGTCGACTGACTCTGCGGCTTTTTATGGTTCTCGATGCTTATGCTCGATGTTATTCTTCCAGCACAAATTCCCATCGCATACGTACGCTGGCTTTCGGCAGTCACGTTCACTTCTAACTTTCTGAAGCTCGTCTCTGTCATTCGGACGAAGACCCTAGTAAAGTACCATGACTTGGAATGACCAGTGGGCAAGATTTGCCATTGACCATCGAAAATTTTTTGAGCAGTTTTCGGTTGAGCCACATGGCGACCAGGGACATCTTACAACTCCGACCACCGACCACTAATAATTTGTCATTCTGAACTAATTTCCACAGTCGTCAGACTGCAAGTCGAACGAAAAAATGGCTTTCTGATAGAATGTTGTAGTACGCACCCACTGTTGTCTCATGACCGACGGACGACATACCGAGGGAAGGGAGAAAGCTTGAAAATTCCCACGTGGATTGGTATAAAAAGTTATCTGGAGAGGGTGGTATCTCATCGCTCGACGAACTCTTCCGTGCTCAATATGGCCCAGACTGTTGCAAACTCTAAAGCTTACCCTGTTTTGATTGAGGTATATTAGAAGTTGTATAATGTCTGACCAACGCGTTAAGCTTGACCAGGTCGATCCCTTTGTGTAAGTTGCATAGCTCAAACACCGACGTTGCCTAACTTATTGGGCGAATTCAAGTCCCGCAGACAAGCAAAAGGTGTGAAGATCTCCTGGGCTTGTTATTCTGTATTGAGTAACAGTCTTATATAGGGTCTTCATAACCGTTGGCAGTACGTCGCCCGTTTTACAGACACCTTTCTTTCCCTGAGATGTCTATGAAGTCCAGATATTCCTGCCTATGCCACTGTAGATCCCGGAGAAGTAAGTGGTTTCTCTCGTTCAAGGCACCATCTCCAAAAAGTCCAAATTTCATGCAGATCTTCAAAATTCAATGTGTCGGTAGGTATTGCTTTGAACCTATTCCTTTCCCCCCAGCATCTGAGTAGTATCATGCCACAGACTGGACCGGAGGTCAAATCGGAAACAATGACTGTGGGTCTTTCTCAACTCTTAGCGATTCTGACATTCAGTTTTGCAGACGCTGATGATGTGAAGAACGTTGACCTACATAAAGTCCATAATCTTTCTGGACCAATTGGGGTAGAGGGTGCTGAGCCGGGAGACTGCCTTGTAGTTGAAATTCTTGACGGTAAGCGTCTATCAGAGACAGAATGGCGCCCGCTTGACTGGTTTGGACTAGTCAATTACTTCGAAAAGATGCCGTGGGGGTACACTGGCATTTTTGAACTTGAGAATGGTGGTGGTCTCTTCGGTTAGCCCTCATTTCAAAGCATTATCTCTTGTTCTCTCAACTGTAGCCAACGTACAGCCACGGAATTCAATAGTAAAGCCGCCAAAGCTATCTGGGATCTGGAAGGTGTCTATGCCACCTCGAGGCACATCCCTGGCATACGCTTCGCTGGTATCACTCATCCTGGAATAATCGGGACTGCACCTTCTGCCGAGCTGCTCGCTAAGTGGAATGAACGTGAAACAGAATTATTTTCACGTATTCCAGGCTCCGTACCCCCTGTCGCGTATCTTCCTGATACTCAGGGGGTATACATTGGCCAGGATATTCCCGCGGACCTGAGAGCCAAGGTTGCATTGGAGGGTGCAAGAACTGTTCCTGGACGTGAACATGGAGGTAACTGTGATGTACGTTCGGTGTTTGCCTTTTGGATTATCAAGTCATCGCTTAAGCCTCGCGTGTAGATTAAAAATCTTTCGAAGTATGCTCAGGTTCGTTGTTTATACAGTTATATTCTCAAATATCGCCCAGGGGTTCGAGGGTTTACCTGCCAGTCTTCGTCCCGGGAGCGAACTTCTCTATTGGAGACCTGCATTTTTCACAGGGTGATGTAGGGTTTATCCTCATGCACCGTTTGGACCGATCACTTGATGCTAATCTTCCAGGGAGAGATGGCATTTTGCGGAGCCATAGAGATGGCAGGAATCGTAACGTTAAGAGCCAACATCATCAAGAACGGTATCGAAAAGTTCGGACTGATGAATCCTATATTTTTGGTATGATCCTTTACCCACAACGCATTGCTACACACTGCCCAATATGCTGCAGCCCTCTCCAGTCGACCCGCAATACGCCCAACAGGTCGTATTCGAGGGCATCAGTGTTGATGTCCACGGAGATGGAAAACAATACAGCATGGACGCAACAGTTGCCTATAAACAGGCTGCACTGAATGCTATTACCTACCTTGGCAAAGTGAGCTGATGACAGATCAAGCTGTCAAACGGATACTGATAAACACTATTCTGTAGATTGGCTACAGTAAGATCGTTTCGCATTTTGCATTTGGCGAAGTGATTGTGACATTTTTTTAGCGCGTGAACAAGCCTATCTGCTCCTTTCAGCAGCACCCATTGAGAGTCACGTTGGTGCTATCGTTGACTCGCCGAACGCCTGTGTAACGATAGGCATACCCACTGCCATTTTTGATCAGGTTCATTTTATTCTTGTGGTTTCTGGACGCTAACCGTGTTGTCACATCAGGACATTTTGCCCAAACCTGAAGGTTTGACGAAACGCAATTTTGGCCAGTGCGCTATGAGAAGCGATCTAGTCATCTAGATATTACTTGAGGCCCAGTTATCGATTTCAGATATGATGTATTGATAACGATGAAGAAACTTCCTACAGTATGTACAATCTGACAAGACATAGTGTGTGAACCTTGGGACACGAACGCGTACTTGTGATAGTGATGCAGCCGTGAGCTAAGCAAAGGATACCTTCTTCCGTGTTTGAGAGCCTTTTGGGGCAATGGTCGGTTTACTTTCACTGCCGTCCGGATTTGGGGTCCGATCGTGCTGTCTTCTGAGTTTGGCCTTTTCTCTCTTATGGTTAGCTTGTCGTGCAGCGATTAGAGCCTTCGTTTCTTTCTACCATCGACAAATTAGCAACGTGTGGGAAGATATGGAGATGAAATTATTCGTGGTCGTGACTCGTAACACTAACCAGTTTCATTTTTGATACTGACAATTTCGGTTTTTGATCAGCTCCGCCAGGTTGCCCAGCCTAGGTGAGATTGACTGTATGAGCATTCGTTGTAACTCGGGTTGCTACACCATCGACAAAGGCGCGCGCTCACAACTCACTTGTATTTGATGATTCTTGGCAGTTTTGCTCGATGTTTTCTCTTCCTGAGCTCCTGCTATAGCAGCTGCAAGGTCTAAAGTCGCCTTTATGATCACCATGTCGGAAATGCTGAAAACAGAAAAAAAGAAAAAACACACATCTTGGTTTAAAAATTGTTTGGGTCTCTTCCCCTTTCCAGTTGTGGGAGTTCTGCGTTTGTTTCGTGTGGTTGGTATATTCTTGACCATCAGAAGGACATGGGAAACCTCTTCTGGAAATCAATGATGTTGGTCCTGAGCTGGTCCCTTGCTTATATAAGCCAAGCTTGGATCGAGGATGTTATCACTGCTACTTCTTTTTCAATCACGTTTCCAAAAGAGTCTTTTTGCGCTCATTCACATATGGAGCTAACACGATGAGTCTCAAGCACATCGCAACAATTATGGTGCACTCAAACGTTCCATATCAGTCGTTTAGCATCATTCATATGTTGCGCATGAGCAGTAGCTCCGAAACACCTGAATAAGACATGTTGTCATCTACATCCTTTCTCATTAAACCTGTCAATGTCGGTCTATTCTGTTCTTTCCTGGTCATCTTTACAGAATTCTCGAAATAATCGACTGAAATGCCCGCGTTTGTATCGAAGTGGTCGCTATCTCCCTATATGATTTGATGCCACTTTCGCAGGAACCTCATACAACAACAACCGTCTTGGCCCTTTCTCCTGTAAACACTGCAAAGGTGTTAAGATATCCTTACGAACGGCCAATGTGATTTGATTTGATTTGATTTGATTGTTTCTCAGACATCAACAACCGTCAGACCTCCGAGTTAGTCAAGTATTTAAACGCGGAGACTAGCAGGTATTTCCCATTATCTCCTCACACTTTCAATTCGTCAACTTTGAGTGCAAACGCGTAGGAATGTGTCGAATTCGCCAGTAAATGGATCCTCTTTTCTCAAGTATACACACCATTTATCCTTCTCTACAGAGTCGCTAATTGCTATCGCCGCTGTGGACATGTTCTACAACTTGTAAGTACAATACAGCAGCACCGATTAATATCTTTCTCATCAACGCGATAATTTTTTTTTTCGCAGCCCGACACAATGGTGATAAATACAGAGATGATTTCAGAGCTTGTAGCATTGGGCTAATTTCTCGATCTTCAAGGTTGTTTGCTCCAGCCGTTATTGCAAGTTTAGCCCCTATCATCCTCGAGACTGCCAACCTCCTGCATGCACCCGCACATGTGCGCAATAGTGGGTTTTATCCTCTTTTTGCTCTTCTGAATGCTAAATTTATCTTTTGCTTTCTATCTACCTTTTGCTGTGGCTCATTGTCCTGACTCTCGTCAATGCTTGACATCGTGCTTCCAACACAGCCGTTTGTTCCCTGAACAATACTGTACGATTCCCCATCATTCAAGAGATCATCTTTGACAAACTCTGAATTTTTTAGCCCCGCACATCGATGGTCTTTGTCCGAACTGCGCAGCAAGAGCCGGAACATACGCACGCTACTAGCAACCTTGTTTCCTTCGGACAAATGATCAATCTCTGTCCTACAGTTTAGACAACTTATTAGATATGTTATCAAATGTTGACTTATATTTATGGAGGCGTGTCTCGAACTCCTGAAGTCCTTCTGAACTTCCAGTTCACGAACTTTCATTTGTGCTTTGTGCGCCACGGTGCGCCAGTGGCAATAAACTACTCGCAGAAGCCCAGGATTGACTTTGATTGAGGTTGCTGATCTATTGGTATATCGGACAAAGTGGTGTCAAGTTAGTGATTGATTGTCACCTGCAAAGCGCTTGAGTAGTAACTCGGCAAACCATACTAGTACTCTGAGCCAATTCACCGCCAGTCCGGTGTGCCGATGAGAGACTCCGCAAGTCATTATATCTATGTATTAACAAGATCGTTCGATGTCCCATAAGGTACAGATACATCACTTTTTACGGTCAACATAGTCAGTAGTCATTTTTACCTATTTGAGGATGTTTCAACGCCTGATATCACAAGGCCGTGTTATTAATGACAACACTAAGCGCTCGTGCTGCGGATGTAAGGAGAATTCAACTGAAACAGTAACTTCTTGATATTGAGTCAAGGAAGAGGACAAAGAGCAATTCAACACTATTGCTGCTATTGTGAAATTTAACCATATGAAATCGCACTTCACTCGACGAGCTCGAAGGAACAAGAACTTCGAGTAAACTAGTAATACAGTCTAAAAACCAAAAAATTTAATCCGCCATAGTCTCCTGCCAATAGGTACCATCCGCAGGTACTTTCAGCTCCCACTGACTCTCCAATATGACTTTATCCTTCGCCTTGACGCTCGCCTTCCATGCGAATTTGCCCTCTTTCTCCCCTCCCTTGCCATCAACCTGCTTTTCCCATGCAACTATCCCGAACTTCTGACCATCCTTGAGAACAGCAATCTCCTCTCCATCTCTCGAATCTGCCAGACCTTCAGGCTTGCGAAGGATGACCTTGGCACGCTTGTCATCTACCGTCGGAACCGCATCACGCACGACGACATCCGAGAGCGCGAAGCCATGTTTATTATCAATCGTGATCACTGTATTGTATGTCGTGCTGTTCTGCGCCTCACTAAAGGCGCCCATTTCAGACTTGACTGTGCGTGCTGTGCGCGAGTATGTGACTTTCGTCGCGGCATCATCCCCGAGCGTGCATCGAAAGTCCTCGCCAGTGTTTACGTCCTGAAGAGGAGGATGAGATATACCATCTGCCTTTCATAGAAAATTGTAGATAGAAAGTTGTAAAAGGCACTTACGCTGATGGAGGTTTTGGAAACGTAGCTATCATCGAGTATAACGCTGACCGGACCGCCGAGAAGTCTATATTCGCTACTGTTTTTGACTTGACACTATTCGACTTGATGAATATGTGTTCTCGTCGATCTATTTTCGACGCCATTTACCTGCAGATATACCCTGGGCTCTATTCTGGGTATCACGACGTAGGAAATCTTGGCTTCAAACGGAAGAATGGCGACAGAAACCTGGTGCTCGACACCATCCGACGGTATGGTTGACTTTCCAGTGATTGAAAAGGATAGAGCAACTGGAGTTTCGTTGACAAATGTCATAGGTTCAGTCGAGACTCCTATGGCAGATATCTCCTCAAACGTCTCGTCCGTCTTCAGGGGCATAATTGCATGCTGCGTGAAGGCGCTAAGAAATCCTCCTCCGAGAACGTTGTTTGCAGCCACTGCTGAGGCGACTGGCACAGAGGCTCCTAAGGTCTGCGAGGAAGCAGGTTTTCCAAACAACGGATTATGAGTGTTTTGTTGAGATGCTGACTGGGACATCATTACTTTGGCTTGGGCAGAGAATGGAATAGCGCCTCCACTCCCTTTGGCCCCATCGACGTTATTACATAAGAACTGCTGCTGCTGGCTCTGTGGAATAGGAACGTTAAAACCCTCACGCTTCTCTCCAGATAGACTTCTTCCTGGACCAAAAATGGCTCTTGGTCGAAGTTTAACTGGGATGAGTTGTGGGATGCTTTTGGCGACAGTGTCGGAGGACATGGTGCTAAGCGTCAGCGAAGCATTAGTCCAGTCTTCACCTGTGCTTTGAACGACCCGTGCACGGTAATGGAGTGCCACATCCGAGGATGGTTTTCCGTTTTCAGTTTTCGCGTGCAATTCGTACGTGGGTGTCCAGAAAACATTGCTCACAACTAGTAAAATGAATATGTCGAGTTAGCAATCTGCTTTTGGAAAATCATTAGGTATACATACTGTACGATAACTTGAGATTGACAGTGCTAGAATTGTCCGTGCCTAAAATGATGGTAACTTCGCCTAGAACATCCCCTTTCTTTGAGACGCCCTTTTCAGTCTCTCGCTCGATTTGACGGTCAAAAGCGATGATCTTTTCATCGAGCTCAGTTATCTACGAATACTCATTAATGCTGAAGCGGAGAAGAGATTGAGGATTTTACGTTGTTTAGATTCTTACGACCCTGCTCGACAAAGCTTTCGAGGAACGCGCTCATCTGAGTTGGCTGAACATGTTCACCAGACAGTGTCTTAGCGTAGTTCACAAGGAGGTCGGCCTCGTGCTCTCTGACGCGTTTCTCACTCTCAAGAGCATGCTTCTTGACTTGAAGCAAGCGGATGATCTCTGAAGGACTGTCTGATGCATAAGATGTGTCTTTGCCGACACCAATGGTACAAACGACATCGTATAGACGGGCTTCTCCGAGCCCAGAGACACGAACCGAATGTGTGTCAATAGAGCTAGAAAGCCCTCTGATCTCGACTTTGGTCTGACCAGCCTTCATTATCATGAATGAGTGTTGGACATCGTGGAAACCATTGAATTAACCACCTTGAGATTTATAGAGAACTGCCGAACGACTTCTGCCTTGGATGATTTGAAAATGGTCACTGACTTGATATTGTCGTCAGCCGCACTGAGTTTGAGTGTAGGAATAGTCGACATGACGGTAAAAGATGGATGCACAATCTACAGTGGCGATCGCCTTTATACAATGACAGATAGCGGTTCCGTAGCCGTGACAGCAGAAGTACATTGTACACGTCATTGTACTTTTGGAGTCAGTGCGGTGATTACGAAAGCTTGTACCGTAACTTGGCTACGTCAAAAAAAGTCCCAAGCCATTCACGTCGACACGCATGAAGTAGCGCATGGTGCGATTCAAGGTAAGTTCGCCTGTGTTGCCTGCCGTGTCGATAAACTCAATTTCTTGCATAAGAATCGTTGGTTTCTCGTAGAACTCATACCTGTTGGTCAAATCAATGTTCCTATAATTGAGGGAAAACATATCTGGGCTGCTATAAAACAGAGTGTCATTAACAATTTCGGTGATACAGGTTGGGGATCTGTTGGGCTCTCTTTAACAGGTACGCCGTTTGCAGTCGTGTTCAACGCTTCTGATTGTGCTGCAGTAAAGTATTACTCGCCAACTACCAACATATGTATCATAAGGGTTGCGAGAGACAATCACAAGATTGCATGGGGATCCATCACTCTATTATCTTCCATCGAAGGAAGACGGTTTCTTCCACATGTTATTCATGTTTCTGGTTCGTTTTCTGTTGGCAGGTTTCCATTTACATTAATGTTTTATATAGGCACGATCAAACACGCGCAACTAGCGGCTATTGCGCATAACCGTGAAATCGTCGCTCGTTATCGAGAACAAGCAAAGACGTCAGGTCAGGAAAAGATGTATCTTCTAGATCTCCTTTTCATCCATTGCTGTTTTAGCTGCTTATCAGGATTCTTTTGAGTCTTACCTTGAAAGCTCCTCAGTAGAGATAGCTGCTCTGCATGACTGATACTCTTCCACTTCGTCAGTATGTCTTCATTCCATGACCTTGCCCTACCAAGACCTGATCATCGTGTTTAATAGATCATTCGTAGTCGAAAGGTATACCTCTTGGTACCGGTTTGCCCGACAACATTCTTCGAATCTACATCATTAGAGCTGTGATTCAGAATAGCTTTGGTTGTTTCTGGCAGTTGCTGCACTGAAAGTTTGTGATATAGTTAAAACTTGCATTGCGTTGCAGTTCCTCCTTCCTTGATCGGTTTTTGAACTTCTGATACCCTGATACACTGAATGATATTTTCGGTGAGAATCAGAAAGTACCGTATCGGCGTGTTGAAGTGCGGCCTTCAGACCCTTCTATAGAATATCTCAATCATTGACAAGAATATAGTATTGCACAGTCGGTTCTACCGGGTCAATCTCCAATTCTAGGATTTGGCAGTGCATATCCGTTTTTCTAACACGAATCGTTGTTGAGACGAGCCTGACAAGGAGTGATCAAAGCACAGACTTCTGCCTTATGACTTGGAAAGTGATGAAGGTCCGTAGACATCTTTATGTTAGCCCAACGACCTGATCTTGAGTTTTTTTTTTCCATCAAACTTTTCTGTAGAGGTACGATAAGGAGGTTTTTTGGTTCGCCAACTCAACTTTGAAGAACACAGATCCTGCTGATTCATATCGCGATGACAATGAAGTGTTCAAAGCCAACAGCAACTTGACCACTAGAGATTGAGAATGAGATCTTGAGATAGCAGCTGGTTCGCCCTCAACAATGCTCATTTCCGGTACATCTTGGAACACATGAAGATGGAAAATATCTAGTCCTCGCAGACCATGCATTTCTGGGATGAAATCCGTGTTCGCTCGGCGGAGCTTTTCGCAACATATGTCCATAACATCTGCCTACGCAACACGCTCCTAACGGAATTACACGATTATCACTTTTCAAGTAGTTTGAAAACCTCGCTTTTTTGACTGATGGTCAACTCAACAGGTGAAGGTCCTTGAATTCTTCCCATGTCGACCTGATTCAGGAGACATTATGCACCTGGCGAACGATTACACAAGAAAAAGCTCATTGTCGTCTCATTTTTCGAGTCTCAAGTTTCTTAGAGTGGTTCAAGTCGACGAGATACGCTTTTTTCATCTCTATAATGATCTCCAGCTCTGGATATAGGTGTCCATCAATGTGACGTGCCCGGCGAGATCAAAGGTTCCTCAGATCAGTTCGATCTTGCATTCTAGAATACAGCGCCCCAACTTTCAAGATCACGTAACAACGGACCTTACAGATCCACCCGTTTTGAAATAAATCAAATAGCGGTTCAGTTTGGCCACGGAATTGATAGCATTCTTTTCGTGAGCGTTCACCGAGGAATCTCGCCTTTTCGACTGATTCACTTCGACAGGCGAAGGTCCTTAGAATCCTTCCAATGCCGACCCCATTCGGGAGACGTTATGCACCTGGTGAACAATTTCACAAGAAATAGCTCATTGTCGGTCTCGTGTTGTCTAGTTTCCTAGGGTACGTTTAAGTCGGCAGGATACACTTTCATCTATAAAATGTCTTCAGCTCATCTGATGTGCCGCGCGGTCCGCGGGATGAAAGGTCCTTCAGACCAGTACAATCTTGCATTCTCAAATACAGCGCTCCACTCATTCAAGATCATGTAACAACGGACCTTTGGATTGGCTCGTTTTGAAACAAATCAAATAGCTGTTTAGTTCTAGAATTCTCTGTGAGTGCTTGTCTGAAACCGTGATTTGCATTCAGACGATCTTTGTTGGATAACACTGAGTTCGAGAGAGCCGTCGTAGTCGATGTCCGACCTTGTGTGGGTGAAACAATTCGCAGGAGAACCATAGAGATATGATTAAAAAAAATCGGGAGGTACCGTGAGTGCAGCGGAAGTTTCCCTAAGATGAAAGAGGTATTTGGCTGATGGACGAAAAACAGTGAAGATGTGGATATCTGGCGCATAACCAACAAAAGCGCCTAGTAAAACATGGAAAGATTGCCTTTCCTGCATCATAATCCATGTTTCAAACCTTCTATATACCATGAACGATGCCCGTCGACCTTTCATGAGAGGTAAACCTCTCATGCTTTTGATATAAAGCCGTTCGTACACATAGGAACTATGTTCCCCGGCCTCCCTCGGCGTAGCACCCTATAATTATTTTCCAATATGAAGTCGACGCGCCACACTTGCCACTTCCTGGACGCCGGACTGTCACACCTCTGCGGGCTACTAGAACTCAATACTTTACTGACATATACGGGCCGGGGGAAATTCAGGGAAGTGGAGATATTCTCGTCCTTAGACACAGTCATCGTAAAGCCATTCTACCCCGATGCTGTGTTGGTTCTCATTAAATGCCTCGTTTTGTTTGATGCGTCAGGTCATAGTCTGTATATCATATCGGTCACCCTCGTCCTGGTTAGTCTTTTCTCCGCATGACCTTAACGTAGATCTTGTTCTTTAATTATAATCCATTGAACGCTATCAATGATATACAATGCATCTCTAAAAGATGTGGACAGCACAATTCTGCCAGGAATAACTCGCCGTTCATGCCCCGATTTCCTCAATGTGCACACCGCAAATAAAATCGTGCTTTACGGTGTTTCTGTCTTACGCAGACTCTACATATGCACCTGCTCTGGTGCTGATACCTCGTTGGAAGCATTTGGTGTGGGTTCAGCTGTGCCAGTAGCACCTACTGGTTGCACCAGCGATGAGGGGAGAGAGACCTTGTGACTCGTTCCGAAAAGATCGGCTTGGTCGACGTGGGCAATGAATGCACTTTCGGAGAGGCTGCTAGTTATGCAGACAGGGAATGTGGAAATAAGGCGTCAGGCCGATAAAGCCTACGGCTCCAACTTGAGCTTTGCCGAATTGAAATCTGTATGGAGATGTCCGCTCATGACATTAATGTTCTTGTCAAAATGTCTTCGGGATGTCGAAATAAATTAATTTAGTGCCGACATACAGTGATAATGAACGTTAACGGAGTTACTCAAAATAGTTTGTCCTCCAGTATCACACCTTCCGCAACCCCAATTTCCCGTGAAATAGATTGGCACGGTATCCCTGAAAAACGTCGTCGTGGAAATGGGCGTGCCCATGTACGACATGTATTGTCTTCTTTGTGGTGACTTCAAGGACGGCATGCTTGAAAGCTTTGTCCGTCGCTTGTGACTGGGTCGGCCACACAATGCGTTGGAAGAAATCAACGGGTTCCTCAACTTCTCGAGGTGACAGCCTTGGATCTATGTCAACAGTACCTTGAACTACTAGTAACAAGGAGTAAGGTTAAAATAGATCATCATGACTTTTTTCCTACATACCCGGGCGTAGAAGGCGAAACACTCTGTCAAAACTATCCTCATCTATGTCTGCTAGAATGTTTTTTTTTTGCGCTCTGATTTGTTTGTAGATGCCGAGGATGGTAATCAGGAAACTGAAGGAGAAGAATTAATCTTTCAGGCTCTGACATCATGATATTGACTTGGAGTCCTCGTACCGTGTATACGAAACTTCAAGCTTGGTATTGTGGAATTCAACAGCTTTTTCCTCAGTGCAATCCCCGCGAATGGAGGCAGCGATGGTACTCGCGGCGGAAATGCTCCCATTGAAGGCAAGGTGAACACCCGTGGAAAAGAGTGGATCAATGAACGCTTCCTTCTCATTATAACTTGATTCGCTACAGGTCCTTCACAATGATACATACCTCCTGCATCACCAACAATGCGATAACCAGGGCCCGCATAACAACAAGCCGAGTAACTGTAGTCGGCGGTAGATTTGACTTCGCTAGTCAATTCAGCCTTATCCAGGAGTTGCATAAGACCGGGGGCTCGAGCTAACTGATCAATATAGAGTCTCATAATTGAATTATCACCAGCGTTGAGCAAGACTTTCTTCTCTGCATAGCAATCCTTGGATATGACGATTCCAACAGACGTGGCGCCATCATGTAGAGGGATATGCCAGGCCCAGCCAGTCTCATCTATAATTTTGATTATTCACTGTCAACATTGAGAGTGAATATCTACTCGCCTGTTAATGCCTCTATCCAAGGTGCATTTTCTCGATCTGTTCCTTGTGCATATCGAACTCCCCCTGTCCAATAACCCCAAAAGGCCATATTCATTAGGGAATTCGTGAATCTTCGATTCTTCAAGTATTTTGTGGACAGAAGTCCTGTTCGACCAGAAGCATCGACCAGGTATTCAAAATGGATTTCCTCTCTTTTGTTACCCTCAGTTTCATAAATGGCAGACACAGGCCGTTCACCGGAAAATTTGATGTCAACAACCTTAGTTCCTTCAAAGACATCTACTCCTGAAGCGGAAGCATGGAGCAAGAGAAGCTCGTCGAACTGAGAACGGACCTGAAGATGAAGATCCCAGCTTGGTCTTATAACAGGAACGAAGCATCTGTCTCACCACATTCCACGCAATATTTTCAGGGTCTCGCTCGACAAAATTGGCGTCTTGAGAAAATATGTCAGTAGAATTCCTCCCATGAAATAAATATATTTTACAGGCTTCCCGAATTTCTTGTTTAAGCTTGATCGCACCTCCAGGCTAGGAAGTTGCCATTAAATGGTCACACCCAGGCCTACGTGAAGTAGGTTACCTTGACTAAAAACCCATGATTCTTGATGAGCGCCTCAGCACCAATGAATGCTAGAAAATAGCGGCACGATGGCAGTATAGTTTCGCCTACGTGGTAGCGAGGGAAGACATCGCGTTCCATGAGAGTGACGCCAAACCCATCTGGTAGCCAGATAAATTACTAGTTCGACGTTTATTATGAGAGCACGAATGTAAACTTTCCTCTTGCCAATGCAGTAGCAGCATAAGAGCCAGCAGGACCTCCCCCAATGACCAAGATTTTTGTGGAGGTGGGCTATGAAATAGTACTCAAGGGACTTGATCTTTGTAACATTGACACAAGCAATGACTTACTGGCGTCGAAGGCCGAACCATGATTGTCGTTCTGGCATAAAATCGAATCATCTATACTTTATACCGAGATCTTCCTTTTACTTTGTGCCACGAGGCGTTACAAGACCCAACACAAGTGGTTGATAGGTCGTCAACATTCTGGAATTTCTGACTGATTGTGAGCATGGCTTTCCTCCCGTGTGGTTGATAGAACGGCAGATGAAAGTCGATAGAAGGATCTGGGTCAGTTCCAATATCTTTTCTCGGGAAAACCTATGATTCCAGGACATGTCTGTCCGCAAAACCGGGTTCTGGAGATACATAGCAACATTGTCGGAATATAACTTGGGAGTAGAAAGAAGTAGATGTAGAAAGAAGTAGATTCAAATTGACGCCGGAACAATGCCGGTGTACTCAGAATGTGGGCCCACGATCGCTCTCAAGCATGGTGCGCAATCTCTCATGATAAATACATTCTTCCTATACAAAATCTAAAGATAAATCAAGCTGGAGCTTCCTAGACTACGTTCACATGATGATACAATCCCTCTTCTTCTTCGTGCTTTGCAGCTTCTGACGCTCCTTCTCTGCACGAGCCTGCAGCTCCTTCTGCCTCCTCTCTTCCTCTATCCTCTGCTGCGTCTCCCTCATCGCGTAGCGTTCTTCCTCCGCCTGTAGCCGTCTCGCCAGCTCCGCACTGTCAGCACAATTGCAAACTCCATCAACACCAACATAAATCAACTTTTGTTAAAGAAGAAACACGCACTCAGACAACGCAACACCGGCGCCGGTCCCCATTCGATCAGCCTCGTCCTGCGCACGCTGAATATCCCTTGCCATATCCTCCGCCGTTCGCCCGGCCCAGTCCCCACCCGCAGGACTCGCGCGGACAAAAGAAGCGTCGACAAATACGCCTGCTGATCCGTCAACGTCCTCGATACGTTCCCAGACAACCGAGGGTTCATATAAGAACACGTGGTCCGATGCCAGGGAATATAGTGCAGGTTCTGAGGACTCAATTACGACGCTGGGAGGAGACTGCGGAACAACGGACGCAGGCGCTGTTGGTTGAGTAGAAGGAACGCGTGATGGGATGTCGTAATCGTTGGGGTCAATGTAGGACCTTGGCGCGGCTGTTGGGCTGTCAGGAAGTTCGAGGGGTGTTGGAATGTTGTCGGGTGTATCTGACGCGGAGAGGACTGGAGAGGAGGGTTCAGGGGGGGCATTGGCGTCAGCGCTGGAGACTGGAGATGCTTGCTTATTCGTGTCATCGAGAACTTGCCAGTCGTCTCCTGATTTGTAGAGAACGGACAGGTGAGAGCTTCGGAAGAGTGCGACGAGGGTACCCGGTTTGAGGGTTGATGCGAGGTGGAATAGGCCGTGATAGCTCATTTGAGATTGTGTGCTTTCGAGGAATTGACGGATGGTAGATGCTACGGTTGCCAGTGAGAAAAGACGCATGAAGGTAAATATATAATGTTCACCATTGTTAATCTTCCTATGCTCTGCATCTGTCCAGTCCCTGTCCCGTCGTCTGTGGGCCGAAACAACGTCGCCTTCTATGGGGACCAATAGACCACCGGTTATGTGATCCGCCTCAGCGATGAGAGCCACCGCGCTGTCGTAATCTTCTGCGTTCTCTTCACGCATTGCCCTTGCTTCTGGTGAATCAGGGTCAACCAGCCAACCGTGTACAAGGTCAATGCCAACTTGTGAGAAGAGCAAAAGTTCCCCACCAGCTGTCTCATTAGCTGGCTGGAAGGAAGTAGATGATGTAAAAAGAGGATTCAAGTCGAGGCCCTCTGCGACAACGAATAAATAAGGGGAAATCACGATGCCGTAAGTACTTACTCTGAGTATGTGGCATGATTGAGAGTGCATCCGAAATGTCAATGTTCGGAGAATGTTTGAGCAGGTATTCTGCAACAAGCTGCGACAGAAACTCGTACGAAACGGTTGTACGCGTTGGAGGCTCGATGATTATGTTTCCTCGCATGATTAAGATGTTGCCTGCATAAGATACGATCGATGTGCAAAGTGGTTAGACGGCCCTCGTCGTCGCGCAACAACATCTAGACGAACATATTGCAATGAAGGAACATGGGCTGTCAATGCACGTCAGATTACAGGACAAGGATCAATATAAGATGTAATGTCATACCCGTTGAAGTTCTGTGTTATTATTTGAATAGTTTTGCCCTTGAATGTAATCGTCTTGAGATACCAGACGTCTGCCCGTGAAGACTGAATAGTAGGGGCCTGTGAATCTGTCATAAGGGCGACAAGGCAGCGCCTATATAGTCTGAAGTGGGTTGGAAAGGAAGAGGCGGATATTTGGTAGTGTTGATCCCGCAGTCCTTCTCAACCGCGCCTCACAATGGTTGCAACACTGACAGAGGTCTTCTATTCACCTGCTTTTTGGACTTTTGAGACACGATTTATCGCGTGTGACGCGTGAAATACCTGGATGACGCGCTAGAGTGTATAGTGATTCTCTGTCGTGTCTTCGTTGGGGTGTGTGAGGCAGGCCAAAATCTGGCCGGCGGCATGAGTACCTATCCATGGGTGTAGTATAAATAGAGATTGCTAACGATACGCTAATCCTTTGTTGACGGTGTTTATCTCCTCGAAACTCAGACTGAAAAGCTTAAACTTTGAAGATTCTTTCATGTCAGATCTCCAATGTGGGGTTTAAACTCATACTTTCATAATTTATAACAAAAGGCACTGAAGACAAAGGTGGTGGAGAAGAAAATTCCCAAGTTGAAGCCTGAAGCTCCATCAACCTTTTCAACCATCCTGTGGTCCACTCTTCAAAAAAAGCCTCAAAGACATGCTTTGAAGCGACAGTCCTCAATTGATTACTTACGAACGCAAGTTTCCAGCTGGCCTGCAAGGCCTCAGTCACAAAAGTCTCGGGACTGCGTTGGATTAGCCCTCGCCGCCCAAGTACTAGGTGCGGCGCCGACCCCATCCACTGGCGGAATGCGAGCAAAGAAAAAGAAATCTAAACGGTAGAATGAACGATTGGCAAAATAACAATGCAGGAAATTATATCATAGTAGGACACTTTGAGCTCAGACCAATGCATCGGATGATACTGAATAAGTCATCGTGATATTTGCAATAAAAAATCAGCCTTGGATAGGGAGTCAGCTCAACTTGTCGCGAGATTTCCTGGAAATGACATCCTGAGGCGTGAACTGCGTGCGAATGTTGAAAATTAAAAATTCTACTACGCAAGTCATGGGACTTTTTAAACGTAGAACGTCAACGCGAGAGTGGAGAAGGCAGTAGCACCAAGCACGGCATAACCAGAGCTGTAGC